>VZRM01008740.1:206142-370558 GCA_013397955.1 Grantiella picta
AAAAAAAAAAAAAAAAAAAGTTCCACTTGTATAAACTAGAGACATGGACAGTAAGTCAGCTTCAAAAGTGTCTGAACTAGCGAGCTCAAAGGATTGTGAGCAGTGGCACAAAGTCCCCCTGGAGGCAAGTCACTAGTGGTGTACCCTAGGGGCCAACATGGGGACCAATACACACTAATAACATTGTCAAGGGCCTGGATAATGGGACCCAGCACAAAATCCACAACTTTGTGGATGATGCTAAGCTGGAAGAAGTGGTTGACAGATCAGAAGGGTTTGCTGCCATCCAGAAGGACTTTTGACAGACTGAAGGCAGGCTGACAGGAACTTTATGAAACTCCAGAAAAGGGAAGAAAGCTGCTCTGCCTGAGAATAGTAGTCTTCAGCACCAGGGCAGGATGGGTGCCTGAGACTGACTGGGGACCAGCAGTCTGGAGAGCCCTTTGGCAGAAAAGTACGTGGAGGTTCTTGGTCTCCATGTTCACCATGAGGCAGAAATGTGCCCCAGCAGCAAAGCAGGCCAACAGCCTCTTTGTGCCGCATCAGGAGCAGAGCTGCCAGCAGGTCAAGGGAGGCAATCTTTCCCCTCTATTCAGTGTTGGTGACTCTGTATCTGGAGAAATGGCTCCGGTCCAGAGCTCCCTAGTACATGAGATGGGAGTTAGTCCAGTGAAGGATCAAAAAGATGACAGATAAAATGACTGGAACATCTGTCATATGACAAGAGGGTGAGAGAGCTGTGATTTTTTTAGCCTGTAGAAGAGAAAGCTCAGGGAGATCTTACCAACTTGTGTAAATACTGCAAAATAAAGAACATGGAGCCATGCTATTCTCTGTGGCGCTTAGTGACAGGACAAAAGGCAATGTGTGCAAGCTGAAACATGTAAAATTCCATTTCAACATAAGAAAAAAACACCTTTACTGTGAGGATGACTGAACAGTAGAATAGGCTGTCGAAAGAGTCTCTGTCTTTGCAGATATGTAATGCAACTGGACAAAATGTTCAACCACCTGTTGTAGCTGACTATATTCTGAGCAGAGGTGCCGGAATAAGTGATCTTCAGAGGTGCCTTCAAACCTCAGCTGCGTTGGATTAACTTGGTACAGGCATTCAGCATCTTTTACAACAGAGGACACTCCCATGAATGTCTATCCAACTTGACAGGCAGTAAAGCTTCTGCTGAATTTGCAAATAGTTGTGGGAGGAGGAGCCAAAAATCCTCTCTATAATACTGGTGTAGTAGGAATTACTTAGAGTGTGTGGAGCGTTAGTACAGTCCAACCAATCACCAAAATCTTTGCTGAGAAAGATATATACACACATGTGCTGAGAGGCACACACAGCTTGTACTAACAGATATAAAACCCACTGCAGGGAAGAAATAATATATTTCATAGTCTCTTTTCAGAAATGAGTTGTTTTGTGGGTAAATAAATTAATATGAATTTTGAGATTGACCAGCAGGCCAATCATTTGTTGTACCACATTCAAAAAACATGGAGAATATTCTAGCCCTGTGAAACATGTGCTTTCTTCTTAGGAAAATGGTTGTTCTCCTGGAGGAGGGCTGATGACAGAGCTGAAATTATACAAGTGGAAGTAGACCTCTTCAAATCCCAGGACCTAAAAATGAAGAGCTTCAAAAGTATGGATCAAGGTCTCAAATTCCGGAATTTTCAAAGCAAGGCAGAGAGAGCAGATGGTATAAAACAGTCGGGATGCTCTTTTGAGATATAATGAACTGTGTTGCCACATTCTATACAATCATAAAAGGAAATCATACTTTGGTGAACTACAGACTACATTTGTAAACTACTAATAGATGTTTTTCTATTTATTTGGAATTTATAAAAAATTTCAAATTATCTGATGCATGGAAAAGCAATTCAGGAGTATCACATTAAAGACAATCCAGTTTACTACTCTCAGCTTCTTCACAGTATAAGACAAAGGAGCTTTTGATTACAAATGGGACATCTGACAGCCAAACAAAATATATTTCGAAGCCCCTTCCAAGTGGATAGCTTTAAGAAAAATACACTGTAACTCACAGTTAGTCAATATTTAAACAGAGTGCATGAAGTAGATGTTCTCCTTCAATGAAAACTTACAAGCTAGTTTTTGTGAGAAATTATAGCTCGCTAGATCATTCCTATTAACTACAGTCAGTTTGCCATTGTTATGGTCCCTGTAAAATGACATAAACCCATGCCTGGATCTGTAACTGGAGTAACTGGAGGATATAGTCATATTCTCAGTAAGAAATGGATTTCAGAAAGAAATCCTCTTTCTGTCTCTACATGCACAACACATACACTTGCAATCATGGGCAAGGGAGAAGTACGCCGCAAATCTTCAGCAGTTTGAGGCCACATAGCAAAAAACAGGCTCTTTCTTTCTTAAAATAGAGAGTACCATGAGAATATACTTTAAAAAGTAAACTGCATAAATGTGTTTATACATAGTAGAGAGGAAAATGATAAGTGAGATACATTCTTTCGTTCTTCATATTAAAATAACAGACCTTTGACATTAAATTCAGAAGAGCAGAATACAGTACTTCTAGTGCCTCTATGAACAGTCACTGTCAGGAACGAGTGGAGTCAAAGACACTTGGAGGAAAACGAAAACTTCTTTATTCAGTATTGAAGACTAAATACATAAAGAAAAGGAATGTTCTTCCTTTGTCAGCTGACTGTTACATGTAAGAATTCTGCAGGATGTATTATTTGGCATTTCATGGCTCTGTATTGGTATACGTTCATATATGCACATCATGGCTCTGAGCAATGTACTACACAACAGAGAATACATGAAAATTTGAAGCTACCTTAGAATAAAGGTGCTATGTTGAAAATGTAAACTCGTATTAGGAGTGACTTGGTTTTTTCAGCCTGGAGGAGACTGAAGGGAGATCTTGTTGTAGTCTAATGCTTCCTCAAAAGTGGAAGGAGAGGGACAGACACTGATCTCTTCTCTGTGGTGACCAGTGACAGGACCTGAGGGAATGGCTTGAAGTTGTATCAGGGAAGGTTTAGGCTGGATATCAGGGAAAAGATTTCCACCCAGAGGGTGGCTGGGCACTGGAACAGTATCCCGAGAGCAGTGGTCACAGCACCAGCCTGACAGAGCTCAAGAAGCATTTAGACAACGCTCTCAGGTATGTCATGTGACTCGTGGGACTGTCCCCTACCAGGCTAGGATTTTGACTTGGTGATCATTGTGGGTCTTTTCCTACTCACAATATTCTATGATTCTAGGGTATCTGAAGACAAGGGTAGTTGGAAAATTTGCTCATTTTAAGGGGTATGTCATTTCTGCATATATTATTTCCATCCAAAATGGAACTTCAGCAGTAGTCATGAAGCTTTAAAATCAAATCCTACATTTGACATATTAGAAAAAATTAGAAATTCCATAATGCATAATATTATTTTTCTAATGTATCACTGGCCCATACTGAGAAGCAATCTATTGTATAGATTTTGCATTCAATCTCTTTGTCAAAAACTACACAGCACATCAAAAGTTAATAGCACTAGGGAGTTCTGTGATTAATTTGAAAACAAATGGTATATTACAAAATTTCTTTTGTTCTTCATTCACAATGATGAAACTGCTAGGATTTAACCTTTAAGGGTTAAAGAGTTTAATCAATGTCAATGTCTGATCTTCTGAAGGCGATAAAGAACAGTCTGTCTAGCGATACCCAACAGAACATCACTTTGTCAAGCCACAAAGCACCCAAAAGCTTGTCAAGTAAGTTACCAGAAACCTCTTTGTGGTTAGAACTCAGCTCCTTCCTGCTTGACCTATTATTTGATATTTGACCACTTGGTTGCAAGACACTTGCTCTTTCCAGCTGAAATGTCACTGGGGCATCTTGTCAGCTCCCCGACATCTCGGCCTGACATACAATTTTACTTTTGTGTGCTACAAGGCAGAAAATGCAGGGCAATGGCCTTGCTTTAAATTCTGTCAGCATCAAAGATGGGCGTCACTCTTGGGTCCTACCAACAACAACAAAAAAGGAGTCTATTTGAAGGTCAAAACAGCCATTACTTTTTAGTCTTTCAGTTTAAACTAAATACATTACCTGCAACACTGGTTTGGGAACTGTCCTTATAAAGTATATAAACATATCATCAGAAATCCTCCCTCCACAATTGTTCTTCTTTCTTATGAAATGCAGACTTGATAAAAGGGTGAGTTTTCAGCGCCTGCAGGGACCAGATTCAGTGGTTAACTTAACTTGTTCAAATAGGCAAGTGGTATCATGTAGCTTTACAAGGAGCAACCTGACCTTCTCACATTGACCAGCAGTGACATTATTGTGCAGGAAGAGAAGCAGTCACATCATTTCTGTTTTGCACAACCTGCTTAAAGTTTGCAACTAAATGCTTGTCTTCAGTTGAGCTGACAAGAGAAAAGAGGGGGCTCAGTGAACCATGGCAGGGCTGCCATGAAATGACAGGAATCATTGGCATACATTTCAAATAGCTCTCTCAATCCTATTAAAGTATTGCAGTCCTGCTTTAAAATAGACAAGTATGAAACAACTTTGATAGATAGAGACTAAAATGGCTTATTGATTTTTTTTTTTAAGACTGAGGAAAATTACCCAAAATGTGTCATTCTTTAACATTTAAAAATATACTACATAAAAAATGAACAAATGCAACAAATAAAAGTTTAAAGAAATAACGGCTTCAGTATACAAAAATGACAAGTGCAGAAATGTGAACATACAAATGCATATTTTCATAAAAAAGTAAAATTAATGTCAAAAAATACAAACGCTGAACTACAATTCAAAAATACCAACAAAATTACACTTTAATTGCGTCATTTTACATTAATATAATTTTTCCTTCAGAAAGATTACTGATACTAAGAATCTGAAAATCCATTTTCCATTGTTCTTCTGGGATTGGATGTGACATCCAGGCTGAAGACACAGATTGAAGACAGAGAACCGTCTCTGTTTTGCATAACCCTGTAGGATGTGTCAGGTTCAGCTTGCAATGCCAAATAGTCTGGGACAGAACTCTGGTCAGGCTGAATTTCTAGCTTGGAGCCACAATGATGTTTGAACTCCTCCTTGTTTCCTGGAATGATAAATAAAGAATGAAAAAACAAATCAAAAGAGAATCTACATTTACTGTTAAATACCTTTCACAAAGTTATGTATATGAAGTATATGCACGTGTTTGCTTCTTGTTTTAAACATTTACTTAAAATACATGGTACCTGAGCACCAGTAGTCATATTTAATTAAAAGAAACAAAGGACATTTTCTCAGGTATTCTGCATAAGTACATGTTAGAAAACAATAACCTATTTATTTGAAGTGCTACCAGTACTTACAGAGAACTTTTACCCACCTTCATTATCATTTCCAGATTTTTTTTTAATCAAATAAACAAACTTTTTCTACAGTCACCCACCCCGTCACTGTTATAAGGAAACATATGCCATGCTAACCACGGAAGGTATTAGTTTACTTTTAAATATATTTTATCATCAATTGAAATCAAACACTTAATACTCTTCAAATGTTAGCCTGTTAGAAAGTGGCCAGAAGATATACACTGAATGTATGCTGATGGGAACATGATTCATACTTCAATGAGTCTCAACATTCAGTCAAACAGGTAAAAAGGTTAGATTAGTTAAAATTCAATGTTAAAGAACTTCCAGCATCAAAACATCAGGCATCCTACTCTGAACGACTGCAGATAATATCAGTATATCAGTACTAAAAATTCTTTAAAAAATGGTAAAGAAAGACATTCTGTATTCCCCTAAACAAATTTAAGAAAACTCAATGCCATATTGCTCTTTTGCCCTTTACTAATGCACCATAAGATGTGAAAATAACAAATATTTCATCAGGTCTTAAAATATGTGAAAGCATCACATGCAAAGCCTAATTATGGAACAAAAAAAAATAACCCACTGAATGACTGTTACAGTTTCTTTGAGGTTTGGAACACTCTCCATCATTTAAGGAAGAGTGTACATGCATATATAAACATACATACCTTAAGGCATAAACCCCCTAACACAGACACACACATATTCCATTACACACATTCATAGATATCTGGAGAGAGGCTGAAGGGTGTGCGTATATTCATATTTCAACAAATCCAGTCTCAATCACACATATATAGACACAGTCATGAAAGATTCCCCTTTCCTCTGTTAGTATTGCTGGAGAAAAATCAATTGTTGCCTCTAACACCTACTTCAACAGTTCCCTTTGATATGGACTCTTTTGATTTCCTGATTCACCACAAGCTATATTGCAGCCACTGTAAACAACTATGTTAGACCTTCATCAAGAACCCATACAGTAGCAAATTTAATTACTGTTTCCAGTACATAGTTAAAATAAGGTAGTACCCTGAGTTTTTCTTAATTATAGAGCTAATGAGGACAAGATAACCACCAGGACTAGTAAGTAAGATTGGTAACAATGTAGTTTTTCAGTCCTTCTGGGATCAACTCTCTACCGAATAAGAACCACCAAAAAACCAATGCACAAACGAGATATGCTGCATTTGTACCAGCAGACCTGAAATGCGATTTCAGTGAAGGCTACTACACCAATTAACAGTCTGTTCTTCATACACTTTAATCAGCTGACCACACAAACAAAATTCTCTCTAAAATAAGAATCATTCATTAAAAAACATTACGACAGTACTGAAATATGCAAACAACTTGTGTTGTTCTAAAAAACTTCCACATGTGAAAAAATTAAATCAATAAGCTGCAAGCTACAAATGGGTTTTACTCTGGATAACAAATATTTAGGACAAATTTAAACATATTGGTTTGTACTGCTTTCAACACCTCACTTAATCAGCATACCACAATGAGTGAAAAATGTCATGCTATGATTACACTCTCATATTACTCTTTTTCAAGCTGTAGAAAGGGCGTTTTTTTTGAAGAATATGGCAACAAAATCCCAGTAAACAGATAAGAAATCAGATTTCCTTTGAGAGTTGCAAAAAAAATGTATGAAACTTAATGATTGGCAGCAAGTCAATAGACTATGTTACAGTAAAAGCTGCACTGTTGGGGAAAAAAAAGCTCTGGTTTAGTTATCTAGAGCCTGTGCTGTACTTCTTACAAAGAACAGAGTACTAGTCATTGAACAGAAGGGAAACCAGATTTAATAGCAATATGATTGATGTAAAAAAAAAAAAAATTGGCTGTTACTTGTAACTGGATCATACTGATCCAGTATCTTTATATACCCTCATGATGAATAATAAATACTATTCTATAGGTTGGAAGAAAAAATACTCAGAACTGTTATAGCATTCATTGTCTGAACACATACCTTTACAGAGGAATTTTAAAGGCAGTTATAATTTCCCCCAACAGACCTTTTTCAACATTATTATATTTAGACACCTTTCTAAAACATGTATTAAATTGACAAACTCAAATGACTGTGCCAGAGCTGTGATGATAATCCATCATATAAATATGCATTTAGGTAATTTTTAAAGGAGGAATTATGTATCTTAAATAAGGTGTCTATTCAGGTAAAGCTTTAGCAGAGCACTTTTATTTACCCTGTAAGCTGTGTATGGTTCCATCTGAAATGTTACCCTTCACCAGGTAAACAGATATTTAGGACACATATGTGTAGCAAAAATATGCTTTCAAAATATTTATGCAATACAGTAATAGGTCATGTCCTATGCACATTTTTCAACGTTTGGTAGCCCAACTTTATAAAACATGTTTTCTCAAAGACCAAAATATGAAAAGTTAGTCTATATTATGAAATAATTGCTTTCTAAACCTAAGTAATTCAAGGAAAATTTTTATCAGACATGGAAAAGATTTCTAACAATTCTCCACAGTTTCTCTGTGACTAACCTACAATCAAATTCAGGATCTAGTTTAAAGGTTGTCTCATGATATATGAGTTCTTTTACCACAGTCAAAACTCATTTATAGGAGCTGCCTTATTATTATGATATTGTGAGGAAATATTTTCATACCATCATTTATTATATCCTTATGTATGTTTTTATTGCAACATCGGCTTAACCGTAAGCATAATGTTGTCATCAAAGACACCCATTTTGTTTTGTATATCCATATTTGTGGAACATATGCACAGTTGGAAACTTGAAAAGACTATGCATGTCTTATGACAGTGGTACAAACAGATAACTGCATAAGGAAATAAACTGTTAAAAGTATGCTGTTTATCTTCAATTGTAGGAGCAAAATCTACAGCTGAAGTTGCAAATCAGTCAGAACAGTTTCAGCCTTCAAAATCTACACAAAGATAATATTACTGCATGATTGTCACTATTATACCACACTACAGCTTATCAATTTCCCTCAACTATGTATGTTATTACAGTAACTTCTTCCACTTCTCAAGTTTGCCACCACTAATTTTTGTCACTTTAAACTGCTTTCAAATACCCAGTTTCAAAACACAGTAGCCCAAACGTCTCTTCTGCTTTCTTTTGACATGTAACATGCTATCTTATTAAAAAATATACTATTAAAAATCATAATAATAAAGTGATAAGTTTTTTCTGCATTAAGGTGTCTGGGTTATGCATACAATAATAACTGGCTTTAACTGAGGAAAAAAAGCCATAAAACTGCTTAGAATCAGAACAGACTAAATACTAGACAAAAGCATATAAAGAATAATATTGAATACAAGTTATGATGTTTCCCTCCCTGTGTGATGATGTAGGCGCAATAACAAGTGCAGTGTTATATCTCAATGTAAAGGAAACACAATTGTTGAATTACAAGGCCAAAATCTGGATTTCATCAGAATACAGGACATTTAGGTGTGTGAGGATACCTAACAGTAAACAAAAGTGCAGAGAGAGGAGCAAGCTGTAGTTTGTTCAGAATTCTAGCAACATCTAAAATCTCTGGAAAGGCTGTAGCATTTCGGAGTTCTCCTGAGTAGGAAGAATTGTAAGTTAAGCAGATGCAGAGAATGGTGAGAGGAAAGTGAGAAACAGTCAATGTATTTCTCCACAAGTGATTTGTCATACCCACTCCTCTCAGCCCAACTCTAGAACATACAAATACACAGTTATACCAGTAGACAGTAAATCAAATGGCCAATAATATTGTTTTCAGCTTCTCCCACCTATGCAGCTTGCATTATTTCACTGCAGCAATAGCAATTCCAGTAAGTGTTAAAGGAAGAGCCACTGTCTTCAATAACCATTTTGCAGCACTTATGTGGAAACCCTATTTCCCTATAGAGAAAGATGTATATTGTCAGATCATTCAAAACCTCCTACTCAGACTGCTCTTTCCAAAATAGAGTTGCCTTTTTCCAGACAATGCCAATGGATTTCCAGTATGCTGTTCTTTTTTTGTTGCTTTGTTTTTCTGTTACAAGTAACTCCAAGAGCATTTTCTTACTCTCAGTGAAATAATAAAATAAAGTGCTACAAACTGGTATTTAAAATGGAAAGTCTTACTTGTGGATGTCAGTGTAATACAGTGCTAGTTACAAACCTTTTCAAAGTGGGCATGTATGCTGGCTGCAACTGGAAAGTTTGCTTCCATGTCAGTGATCCTGCAATTCTGTATGCTGAGGCAGTAGGACTAAATTGGTGCTCTGACACAATGTAAGAAAACGGTAACATTCGGCATAAATTTTAATTGTCAGCACTCCTGCCTGGATTCTGCAAACAATTTGT
This sequence comes from Grantiella picta, assembly GCA_013397955.1. Taxonomy (NCBI): domain Eukaryota; kingdom Metazoa; phylum Chordata; class Aves; order Passeriformes; family Meliphagidae; genus Grantiella; species Grantiella picta. Next base: position 215,866 of record VZRM01008740.1, read on the forward strand.
AATCAGAGAATAATTCAATGGGTTGCCAACTCATTACATATTAAGTCAGAAAGGTAGACACACAACACACTTTGGGTGCTGCTAGCCAACAATACTAATGGCTTTTTTCATTATCAAGAATTCCCTCTTCCACTTTCAGGAGTTTTTAAACAAAGATGAGTAAGTAATATCTGGAAATTACAATTTTTTCTTACTTTCCTAATGCTCTTGCATTTAATTTGTTTGGTGAAATCACACTCTAGAGGCTCAATTAAAAGCAATTAAGAGAAAGATTTCATTATATATTGTATTTGTTTTTCTAAAAGAAAATCCTGTTTCATTCAAACATACTTAAACCTGGTATGTTTGAAGAATACACAGGATTGGATGCATTGTCACACCAGATGAACACTTTATCTTCAATGTTTTTTTGGCTTAAAGACAAATAACTTGGTTCTGCATTGCTAATTTTGATGTTTTATAAAACTTTTGGCCAAAATCCACACACAGCCTATACAGCAAGTCTTCGTTCCAGATGCTTCATTGGAATACATGGGAAGTTTCCCATTTTTAGGTCAGATTTTCTGCACTGCACTAATAACACCAAAATACTAGACAAACAATGACATGCTCTTTTTCCCATGGTGAAATGAGCAGCCTGTTTCGATTTCAATCCAAGTTTCCAAATTCTTCAGTACTTTTTGCCCATGATACCCACCATCGTCTTTCTACCTTTTCAAGAGTGGGAACAACTTCTGTTTATTTATTTTGAATCGGTGTAGCCAACCCAAACGACTATTGGTTTACTTAGTGCTGCATGCTGCAAACATTGGAAGGTACACTACACTTACTATTATGACACCACTCTGTGTTTCACAGCAGTGTGTGAGATCATCACTGCCTTTAACTGATGCCTCTATTGCCTCCAAGGAAGGCTTTCCTAATATGTGACTTTTCCCATGGATTCTCATTGCCTTAGATCAGTATGTCACTCTCTCACGGTTCCCTCTTGGTTTTTTCTTTCTACCAAGAAGGGGAGAAAGGGACTACAGCGAGAGACTGAAAGACTCACTACACCATGCTAAAGCACCAACAGCTCGCAAAGTAGTTCCCCCTACTTAGCCTGTCCTTCTGGGAAAATAGTCCATATTCCACTAGTTAAAGTGTCAAACTTCATATTCTCCTGAGAAATGTATTCAGCCATCATCCAAATTCCTACCCAGTGTGACTGTCTGACGTAAGCCTTCAAAGTTTCATCTGAGTTGCATGTATACTGCCGCTCTAGCAGAAAAAAAAAGTATATTTACATTCATTTTGCCAAACATTAGCATCTTCTGTCCAATCATCTGAATGCAGAAGTGTTAGGAGAAAACAGCTTAGAGAACAAGGGTTGACACATACAGTGTGAAATCTTAAGGTGCTTGAATGCAATGAGGGAGAAAGTGAGACAGAACCACGTTTCATCTCCCTAACTGTGCTACAGTCCACATGAACTTTGTGACAGGTCTCTGTCTCTCAGCCACACTTCACTAGCTTCTGCTGACATTCAGCTGTCAGACAGCAACCCTTTACCATGCCCCTAACATGCTCTACAGCTTCACCCAATTAACTCGCTTTCACTTGACATTGCAGCAAAGAGCTTCATAATAGGTGGTCAAGGTGCACGGTGTCTGCTTGCCCTCTAACTGCTCACGCACAGCAAAACGCTACCTTCCTTTTTGTCTGTTCGCGATGAACCGGTGCTACTACAATTTAGGCATTCTGCTACTAAATGGGACAAGGACAGCAGACCTTTGCCAGTGGTGCATTTATACATCTCTTACCAAAGACTATCCTAGAGCTAATAATCATAGAAATTTTGGCAAAAAAAGGAAATTATGCTGATTCAGTCAAATACTTTAATCACTTTTTACTTAACAAAAGTGTACTGTAGCAGCAATTTGATTTCAAGGAGAAGGAGGGGAAATAATAATTATTTAAAATAGTAGCACATAACAAAGGAGGAAGGTCTGCAATCAAAGTGTCTATGATTCAGCTCTCTTGTATTAAAAAATACTTAGGTATTCAGAAGATTAATTTTTGCTATGCATTTCTGCCAAATACACAGTATTTTTTAGGAATTTTTTAAGGAATATTTTTGGAAATATGGATCTATGTAGCTAATAAAAGAAATGAACCATTAGAAAAATGGAAATCAACATTTTAGGATTCGCTAGATAGCTTATTGAAAAACAAGAACAAACGTGCAACTCACTGTTTGCAAGACAGATGCCTTGAGAATACTTCAATTTGCTCAATAGTTCTCTCAAGTATATTTGTATATAAATATATGGAGTAGGTCAGAAAAGTCCCTTAAAAAGTCAATATGTATGTAGTAAGTACTCATGATGCTCAAGAACTCTGCTGAAGAGGGTGGAAGAGTCTGCATTAAGCACTGGTGTCTGTACAGCGAAATTTAAAAAGCCACTACAGTAAATACCTTCTAGTGGCCTTACAGGTTTCAAATACCACAATTCCAGCAAGACAGGACTCAAAAGACTATCTACATAGCTCTTTAAGATTCTGGTTTGCTAGCGCAAGCTCAGATAGGTTATGCAGTCTGTTTTCTTTCCCAGCATATCTACAGGGAAAAGTGCCCTTGCAGCTCTTTTTAAAAGTCTTTCAAAGGGCATTTTTTGCACACAAGAAATCTTATTTTCACAAAGAGAAGCAGACATCAAGATCGTAGAAAGTAGAAGCTCAAGAGAAGTCCTAAGCATGAAGTAAGGAAAACAAAAGAAGGAAATACATTGATTAAGGTGTAAAGCAGACACTTCTCTTGACAGGAATTTATGGCAAGAACATACAACCAACATATCTTTATGAAAGGTGGTGAAAAGCAGCAAATCATAAGGAATTGGAACTCACACACCTCTGGAAGAGGCTACTGATGAAGAAGTGGATAGTTTTGCAGCAATGAAAAAAAATATAGTGAACACCTCACTCAGATTCTATGCAGGAAAATGGCATTACTCAGAATTAAAATGAAGTGTCAGAGACATACATGGCCTAGCAGTGAAAAATATTACAGTAGATCTTGTAGTGAACAAAAAGCTATTTTTATTCACCAGGTATTGAGATTATAATCTGGTGTTGTCCGTAATCCAGAAGTGACATGGGAAATGCTGATGACAAGAACTGACAGCATTTACTATCTGACACCGAAGAGTAGATTAAGTTCACTGCCCAGAGACAAAGGAACTAGGAGAATAAACCAGATACAGACATGGTTTATGCAACCTATCTGTTCCTATTTGAAAAACAGACTGATTGGAATCTGTTATCCAAAATACAAACACTTGCATTCTGAGTCAGAACATCTGCAATAGCACTGGCCAACAGGCTAATCTGAATCTCAGTTAATCTAAATAACTGTACTAAACTGAGCAGTCTCTTTAAAAGATCCTGACTGACCTTTTAAAGAATGACTGACTTATACCATATGTTTAGAGGTGAACTAATATTACTGCCAATTTAATTTTCTCAAAATGAAGGTTTATTATTAAAATCATCAGGTATTAGGAGAACAAAGTGTTCCATTCTTTCAGCACTAGCCAATGCATGTAGATTTACTGGATAGCCCGCTGCAGATGTATAGGCTGCTACCTTCCAGCTAAAATCCTGATAAGGGCTCCATCCAACTCCCCCATAAATTGGATTACAGAAAGATTCACCAGGAAGAGGTACACTTGGCTCCCTGTAGGTTTAGTATAGTTTTCTAAGTTTTGTTTGCTTATTCAAGTCAAGCACTTTAATGTTCATTGATCCCCAGTAAAACTTAGTTGAAGTAACTTCAGGAGGGAATTATTCCTTCTCCCACAGATTACATGCAATATCTGAAGCAGTGCATCTTCAACAGAGTTCTATAGGGTAGTTTAATAACAGTAATGATCAGGGAAAACAGTTGGCTTTCCAGCAGTATTGATTATAAAGTATCAGTTGATATCTGAATAGTCTAGAAAATATATTTTAGGCTCTGTTGCAGTTGATGGCTAGTATGTAGGTCTTCTGTAAATCCAAGATCCAAATAACATTAACTGGCCGAGGAATCAAGCTTATCAGTTATAAACAACTTGAGTGTGGGCGAGCTAGGTTTACTGTCTCTATTGGTTTTGGCCAAATATACATATACAATTACATCTCAGACTGAAATTAAATTTAAAAAACTAATAATTACTTCAGCAGAACTTTTTATACTTACTAGATTCTTGAGCAGAGCTTTCAAGAATTGGTCTTAGCTCAGGTACTAGATCATATCTTTCTGTCAGGTTGAATATGCAGTTCAAGTGAGTTGACTAAGCAAATGGAACTAATATTTCCTGCATACCTGACGTATTTTAGGTGAATAAACATTAAAAAAGCTAATGGAATTTCATCCTTTCATATATATTTAAGCCAAATGCGTCTTCTGAAAGCACAAAGTTAAAAACAACAACCAAAAAAACCTCAAAAAACCACACCACCACCACATATAACACTACAAAAAACCAAATAAAAAACGGCCCAAAACCAGAAACCACCAACACATACAACACTCCAAACTTTCATCAGGTATGTAAAACTCTTATCAGAAGAGTCATGAAGAACACGGAGGAAGACTTGGGAGAGATTTTTTTAGCTTTCTGGTTTGCAAAACAAAAAAGGTGTAATACAGCTCTAAAAATCTAGGTTTTCCAAAAAAAAAAAAAACCACCAAAAACCACCAAACCACCAAACAAACAACAAAAAAAAACCCCAAACAAACAAACAAAAAGACAACACCAAAAAAACCCAGAACAGGGGTGTTTCAGTAATTTGGTGTGCCTTGTCCTTTCCAGAATTATTAAAACTTAAATTATTTTACTCAGAGTTCCCATTTAGATTAGTCTTCTAAAAAATCTAATATTTTAAGTGTAGTAAACTTCAGTAAATAATTAAATTAAACTCAAAATACTTAATGGGATATAATACAAATTAAAATTAAACTGGATGACTTGAAGTGTTAGGAAGCTTTGCAAAGCCCAGGTTAAGTTACAATATTTAATGCTCAGACTCCCTAAGAATGCAATGGATTTAACAGACCCTGTGAAAGGAAACTTGATGTCACATAGGCTTTGAAAGACTAACAGGCCCCTGACCAATAGTATACAACCACCAGATAAGATGATCCTTCTATGATCAAAGGAGGCCCCCAGCATTCAACAAAAGCTGAAAAATTAGTGCATTATTTCATTATTGTGGTTCAGGCCTTCAGAGGCTGTATGTGTCAAATCACCTGTCCCACCTAGATAGGATAAAAGGCTTTCAAAGTATTGGTGAACACACAAATTTAAGAGAGGCAAGTATTGCAATGCCAGCTTCACAGCAACACTTAAGAATGAACTGTGAGTTTATGGGCCAATTTCAGTTGAGACACAGATCCAGAAGTGTGGTGTCATAAATCATTGTAGCTTTAAAATTTCTATAGGTGCCTCTCTAAAAAGAGGAGTTCCTTTAGGAATTGAAGGAGTTACATCATCTGAAGAGGATTAAAGGGAATCATTCCACCTTCAAAATTTCACTGCTTTCCTTATATCATCATATGTATCAGGGAAACTCTGCTGGTGATTAACCACATTATTCTTGATGATATTTTTAGTAAATTTTATCTCTCACTGTTCATTTTTAAGGTAAGCTCCCTTCCACCACAAAGAAGAAAAAAAGGTGAACTGATTGCTTGACAAAATGTGGCTTCTTCCTTTCCAAATCGTGGCATTTCTGAAGCAAGTTAACAAAACCCCCAAATTCTTGTAGAATAGGGAAGTGAAATTACAGTTTAAGAAGGAATTCTTTCTAATTCCCTTTAACTGAATTATTAAATAAACTGAAGAAAAGAAATGTTACTTGAATAATCAAGATTATTATCATAATAATATCCTTTCAGCTGACAGTGAAGCGCTTTACCCAATGGAGTGCTCATTTCACATTTTAAAAATTTGTTCAATGATTAGTTTATTCAACAGGTCAAACTCTTTCATGGAGTTCAGTCTCTGGAGAAAATAGGGCCTTCACTATGATCAGCTAGAAAAACTGTGCCTTCTCTACATAATGTGTGTTTCACAGAATTCAGTGCAAAGTTTTTATACATAACTTAGAAACAAAAACAATAAAAAATAAACTGTTGGGTAAATATTAAACAGTTTGTCTTAAATATGTAAGACCAAATAAAAAGAAACATAAAGATGTAACTTGCTGTCCGTATTCCTTTAAATCATGCCAACATTACAGGAATGAAATTAAAAGTTAAGAACAATATTATGCTTTGTGCACTAGTGAATTTCCTGCCTTCCTATCTCTGCAAGTCATACTCTCTCTATCATATTTCAAAGGTTTGGTTTTTCTTCATTTGTCACATTAACTTTAATACTTAAAGTACAAAATGCAAGCAATGGAAGTAGGCAAACACACGTATTTTTACAAGAAATACATTACTGCAAAGACATCACAGAAAGGAATGCAAAGGTTTTTTCACAGTTGAAAAGGATGGAAACATGCACAATTATAGGAGAAGGCAGGGGAAAAGAGCATTAACCAGCCAACAGAAAAACAGTCTGATTTCATAAATTCCAGAAAGGCACAAAATAAAGCAGACCGCTGTAGTTTGCAGCTACCCTCCTTTACTGCACTCACAATCTCCCTTTGGCCTGAAGAGGATCCACCCTCCCCTGCATGGACTAATAAGGTTAGTTCTGACAGTAAAATCTGCTGTGGTACCTAGGATGGAGACTAAGCCCAGCCTTGTGCTCCCATGACCTTCCACCCAGTCTGTGCACCAGAAGCAGAGACTAAGAGGAGACAGAGCATCAGAGACAGCTGTATCCTGTGGAGGGAAGGTTGACTGCTAGCTGGTACCGAATGTTCTGCTGGTGGGGCTATGACTGCCTCACTGCCACCCAGAGCGAAACACAAACCTCTAAACATGAGATTTTGCTTCACAAAACTTAAAGTAATTGTGTGTGTGTATATATATTTTTTTTAAATAATCATCATTCTTAATGTGTGTGTTTAACGTTATCCATGCTACAATATAAAAGTGCATGCTGCACATACACACATTTCTCAGCCTAGCTGAGCAAGAGGCAGGCTCCTGGCAACACTGCCCTAGGTCATACTCTTATCTTTTTTCCCTGTGATCTATGCAGTGAGCTGGTGGTATAAACAAGAACAGCAAAAAGAAAGACAACAAAAATTGTTGTCTTTCTATTATATATTATCTTTCTATTATCTATCATCTTTATCAACTGAGCTGCAATACACAGGTTGCACTATTTATATAAGTTAATGTCTGAAGATCAGCACTGAATTTTCTCCCTATAAACAGTGCGTTACGTACTCAACTTGAAACACAAAACCAAACAGGTGGCAAAACAAGAAAATAATTATTCACAACAGTATACCTTGCAGGATCTAAATTTAAAATGTCAAGAAAATATCAGGAAGATGACAGACAGACTGGATTGCATGGATTCACTAACCATTTAAGGATCTGTGCTAGACTCATTCAGGCACAGCTATGCTTTAATCCCCTCCAAAAATTTCTCAGCGAATTCAGAGTCTCAGAACAAACAGACATTCCCTTTATGTTTAACCCACAGTTTAGCAGGGAATAACAGAAGCTTCCCAGCTCTCTTTCTTGAAATAACTTCTTCAAAAGGGAGGAGGAAGCACCTTCTGGCCTGAGTAAAAGTCCTTGAGTCTGGAAAGAAGTGAATTTGTCTGCCTTTGTAGAGAATATTCCTTTTCTTCTATAAAGCCAGTAAAATTGTGTCCTTGGCTCTGTTCTTTTGTAAAAACTTTTTCCAGGGTTAAATGTCCTGGTCTATAATATTCAGTTCTCGAAATAACAGCCTGTCTAGCACTCCCAATACTTTCATTTCTACTGAAGCATTAACGATATATGTAATAATATATGAACTTTTCTTTTAATTTGATGTCCTGGAAATGCTCCTGTGACAGATGTGGGAAGAAGGCAAAAGAAACAGCAGTATGTAGCAAACAGGAAACAAAGGTATGTGGCTGAAGAATAAAACCCATTGCATATTACTAATGAAACACATTTCAAAAGACAAGTACAAAGGTGTCTAATAAGGAAAATGCAATCACATGGTTGTCTCCTGACTTACAGTTGCCCTCCACAGCAACTGGGGCATTTCTGAAACATTCTTTTTCAGGAAACCCCACCTACCATTTGCAAAGAAAACAGAAGACTAGCTCATTCCAGTATTTCTCCTTTGAAAATGGAACAAAATAAAGTGTAGGCATTCACTTCCTTGCTCTCAGTTAGGTTGCAGGCAGAGAATGAATGCATGACGATTTTTTACAGGGCAAACTTGAACCTATATTTAGACTTGCTTCCTTACCCAAATCATTAGTTTCTCTAAATCCATTTCCAATTAGTTGCTCCTGCAGGTACAATTGTTGCAGTGGCCTGCATTTAGGCTAAGCGATGAATGCAGCTTTAGCTTCCAAGTGTCTTGTTTTCAGTCCTGGGAACTGAGGACCCTTGTTTGTGAGCTGGTAGTTCCAGTACCTCACTAGAAACACATTTCTAATGCCATAGAAATGAAAACCATGAAGGAAAAAAAAAAAGGAAAGGAGATTACCTTCCTGAAAACATGACCCTCCTTTTTTGTGACTCAGCCAATGACTTGAAAGATTCGTTTTGTGCTTAACAGCGGAACAAACTTGCGGTCAGTTAGGAACTTCATGGTTTCCATTAAACCACACAGTGTGGACATTTGGAATTTCATGGCAACAGTGAAGTGAGAATGTAGATCTTACTTTTCCAAAGTACCGACCTCTGCTGAGAGTTAACACCCACACACATTCTCTCACATTCCTTAGCCAATTCATGTCATTAAGGAGAGTTGAAGAACAGCCCAAACAAAGAAAAAAAACAAACCAAAACAAAACAGAAAAAAATCCCACAAAACCCAAACCAACCCCACTTAAGCCTCTTTCTTAAGCACTTCAAACTAAAACGTTACAAGTGGAAATGTAATGTTTAAATGCAGCAAACTCATTGTGTCCATCTACAGTGTTTACAGCACTAACCCTGCAACTGAAAAGCTGAATTATTGGAAACCACCTAATTACCCAAACATTTACCTCTCTGCAGGTGTAAATACATGCACCTAATAAGCCTTCCCACTGTGAAAGTAGTTACTTAAATGATATTAAAATATTAAAACTCTTTAATGAGTTTTTTACCCCTAAAGTAAATTGAGTGTGTGCCTTAACCTGCTTCAGGCAAAGGAAGTTTCAAACATATTGGTTTTGAAACTAGCCATTATTTCCCATGTTGCAAAAATGGCAATTTTATTTCCCAACAGCAAATGAAACTGTCAGGAAAATTTAGATGCAATAAAATTGGGTGGTTAAACCAACATGCTGGATGTGGAATAAAACTGAATTAAAGGAATTAAAATTAAGCATTATGTCAGTCAAACGTTAGAAAAACTATTTGAAATGGGGGAGGGAGGGGTATTGGGGTAGAGGTTTTTTGTAAAAGTTAGGTTTTGGACTTGGTGAGGTCCACCCATAACTACCCATTTTATGTCCATCAACTGTGTCACATTTGAAATTGGAGCAGTGAAAAATATTTTGCATAAAATGTGTTGCTTCTGGCAACATTTCTGCCTAAATAAAAAGTTGTCAGGCAGTGTGTGACTTTAGTGGTACAGTGTTTTAAAATGGTGGCTTCAGTCCAAGGCTAGCTAATAACGGCTGACATGCACTGGAATCTTGAGGCCTAAATCAACATTGTTTTCGCAGCTGTAATTAAGCCACCTAATCAGAAGCACATTTTGACGGGACAGTTTCTGGAAGCCAGACATTACAATTTCTTATGCCTGGAGCGCAGTGGCTCATGAGAGGTCCTCATTTAATTTCAGGTTAAAAAAAAAGAGGCTGTAAAATGAAAAGAGTATTAAAAAAAGTAGTGTACGGCTGTTGAAATGAAGCAGGCCTATGTGTTCATGCCTTGACCAACCCTGCATCCCACCCTCCTTCGGCTCTCTGCCGAGTCCCCAGCTCTCAAGTGGCAGCTGCACACAGTGAGACTAAGGGCTTCTGCCAAAGTCAACAGATGAGCTGGTCTGAACTGGCTCTCTGTGTGTTCTGATTGTAAATTGTGCTGGTGATGATTAGAGAACTCTAACACAGGATGTCGACTCTTAAAACTGTCCAGAGAAAATATTTTATTTTTTTTTTAAGTCCAGGAAATTTTTTAAACTTCTTTTGTGGCTTGGTACATAGTGTTGTGTCTATAACTTTCAGATGACTCAAACATGAATTCACACAAATCAAGAACTACAATATTGAAAAAACACAGTTACTTGCTCTCATTGGGCATACTTCCCTCATTTGGGAATGTTTATATTGCACTGCTGCAGAATGCAACTCTCTGACACTACAGCTGTCTTGTGCTTCTTCCACCTGCCAAGGGGAAGACATCCTGAAATTCAGACTATCAACTACTTCTGTTGTGTGATTATCAATTTGGGATGTTGTCATACCTGCTTCAACAGCTACACTGGATTCTTTTTCTGGAGCACAGCTACACTGGTAACTTTAACATAAACTTTCAACCCCAGAGGCCACTGTAAAACTATCAATATGAAGGCACCAGTCACTGGGGTCTGATTACATTTGGTTCTGCACTTTGATTACATATGGATTTTATTAACTGAAGCTTTTGCCTTATAGGCAACATTTTAATCAAATTACTATAATTTTCAAATATGTTACAACAGTCTGACAAGTTTAAAGTTCACATACCTAAAATATTATTAAAAAAATTTTTGCATAGAAAAGGAAGTATTCTTTACAAAATAGCTAATGTGTTGTTGGATTAGTGTAATTGTTTTTGAATAGCTTGCTCTAAGTTACAGAATGTGATTTATAATATAGGTGGTTGTGGTTGTTGTTGCTTTTGTTGTTGTCATTATTATTATTATTCTAAAATACATTATTTATACTGTTTGGTTACAACTATTACTTGTGTAAGCAATACCACATGACCAGGTGAGCATTTACATTAGGATATGTGCATTCCTTGGCTACGCAATAAGGCTGGCAAATGATGCCCAATTACTTAAGCCAGGTAAGAAATGCAAATATTGTAACAAAAACATAATTTCAGGGAGATATTACTGCTTGGTGGATTCAGCCTTATAGAGATGTTAAGCTTAGTAAATCTTATCAATAGAGTTTTCTATTTTTGCCTGTCTGGTATCTCCACACTTTCATGTCTATGACCATCCCAATAGTTACGAAATTTTCTTTGGGGGCCTGTCAGATTTTTCTTTACTTGCTATCACTTCAGGAACACTCATATGTTTCACAGCAACTAAACACTTGGTAAGTAACAATACTGAGGAAAGTTATTATTATTGAGGTCCATATTTACTAAATTCTGTCAACGACTATTTCTGGGAAAACACATCAAGATGGAGAGTAATGATAAAAATAATGTCCAATTACTTTTTGCAAGGCAAGTTAAAAACCAGTATCTCCAAATTTTTCAAAAAATAAATTCAACTGTGCACAAGGCTACATGAGGTAGTGAAAAGTCAAGAGTTTTCATTCAGGACATATCTGCTTCATGCAACATCTGGGAAGAATTCCTCCAGCTACATCGGCGATATGGCTCTGGACCATGAGAGACACTCTTTGATATTTAACATGACACTGATAAATGCCCTTCTCTTATGAGCAAGAGAAAAGGCAAATAGTTGGGATTTTATTTTCTCTCGAGTTTCATTTTCGTAATTCTAAATTTAGAAGAGTGCATCCCTGTTAGATGCAGGTCTTAGCCATAAAACACAGACTGAACTTATGACAAGGAAACAAAGCGTATGGTGGAAAGACATGTAAGACCACTGCCCTGACCAGCCTGGTAAAGTAGCAAGAAACTGTCAGGGGAGTTGTTAACTGGTAAGTTTCAGTTTTAAATGTTTCTTTTCTCTCTACCTGCTATGAACAGGGTTCAAGTAGATCATGAGAACTGAGAGCTGCCTGCTTTGAGTAGGAAAAAAGTGTACGTCTTGTTTAATGCAGTTTTTCAACAAAAAAAGTATGAGAGCATTTGTCAATTACTAGGATCTCAACAAAAAAATACATAATTTTCATGCAAAAGATCATTCTACTTGCTTCTCTCACCTCAACAAAACCCACCATTTTGTATTTTCAATATTTTAAGTGATAATCACTAGACATTTTCAGACATAGGACAGAAACAGACACAACTCTGGTGAAAAAGATATGATACAAAGCCACATAAACCAGTAAGTGATTTCACTTTTAACCCAGCTAGGAGAAGCATCAAAAGAACATCTGTTTTTGTGGTTAGTTAGAGAATTCTGCTACATTTACACATCTCTTTACTTCAGCCTTCTCATCCACCTGAAACTCACTTTCTCCCCCTTTCATATAAAGTTATCCTTTTGGGTCCCCAAATTTCCCTTTCTCCAGTACACACAAAGCTTTACTCTCTTCATCACCTTCAGAAATTACTGTATTTTCCTTTTCATTTTCTATTCCTCTTTGATTCTGAGGTGAAAGCAGAAAAAGGAAGGAGTATCACCAGATCAGCACACATTCAGGATCAGAGAAGCACCTGACCACTTATCATAGCAAACAAAAGTGTCTTCTTTTGTTTGCCAGAACTGATACCAGATTAATTTACATTCAACTTTTTACAGCGGTACTGACAACAGGCATAAAATCTTAGGGCTCTCTGAAGAAATTTTATAATGAACTGAATTCAATTCACTGTTCCTCCTATGTGTCAGGTCATACTGGGAAACACACTGTCACTGGATCCACACCCTGCAACACTGCACTTGCAGCAAAAACCCCTTGGACAGCTTGGATTCACATCCTTGCCATGTGACTGCATATGATGACACATTGCCCTGCAGCATCCACAAAGTAACTGCTTATGACTCTACTATGGCACAACACAGCACTTATAAGGTCTCAGTTCAAGGTCTACTTATTACTGAATTAATGTGCAAGTATAATAATAAACTAATGTATCTCAAGAAGAAGTAAAAGTAATGAAAGCAGCAAAATTCAGCACAATCCAGTTGATGTTTGTATTACTGGATGTTGCTGAATAAGAAATAGGCAGAAAGGACTATTATAAAATGTTGATAGTTTCTTAATAGAAGGGGGAAAAAAAGAAGAAAAGGACATTTTAGAAATGTAAGGGAAATTTCAGAAGCCTTTGGTAAAGAACAAAAATCCAGAAGTTTTAAATAACCCAAACCAGCCCACCAGGAACCCTCAAACCAACAGAAGAGATACAGGAACAGAAAGCAATAGAAAAGGTAGGGGAGGGAGGGCGGGAAAAAAGAAGACAGATAGAAAACCCAAGCTGTTTTTTAGCCATACTGAATTTTAAAGAGTTACAAGAATTAAAAACGCACAGGGCCTTTCTCTGCACAGAGTAAGAATCATCCAAGACCAGTACGACAGATAGACAGCTGGGCATTAATGAAGACTACAGGAACATTCTGCTATTGACTTCACTTCTCCCCACATAATTCTCTTTTCCATAAGCTGTGTTTCCAGTGTTCCTCTCACCTCTGTCCATCATAATCACATCCCTTCCTATTCCTCTCTATTGGCATTACCACATATAGCAATCCCAGAATCTAAACGCTATTGACTGGAAGGAAAGTGCTCAGACTAGAAATAGACTGGAGGATGGAGATGTCAGTTCAGAGTCTGAGATAAAAGATGAGGAGCTAGAATCACCAATTTTGCCTTGTGCCACCAGTTCTGTTTCTGCAAATATCAGCAAAACCCAATGCAGCAGAAGAGAGAAGTGGTATGAATAGAAAGAAAGGTGACATATTATGAAATTTCAGTAAAAATAGAACACTTAGGAAAGCAACACCATTTGAACGTGGAAAATATCGATACTGATGAATGGGCCAAACTTGCATGCAATGGATGGTGTTGGCAGGGCAAGATCCTTAAGCAACTAGCATAAAAGATATCAAGAGACAGCCACAACATTGTGAGATAAAACCCAATTTTATAAGGTAACAGTCCACACATGATACACAACTGGAAGACTTTTAAAATATATTTCAGCACTGAGCAATAGTTACTATTCAGGAAGCACAAACGTATGTCATATGAAGGCCAGAAACTGATACAGTCTAAGTGCTATATTTGTCTCCTCCACATAAAATTTTGTCTGCAATGGATGTATGATAGAACGCAGAGAATTAAATCTAACAAAGCTTGTCTAATTTTGAAACCAAATATGTGCTCAAGAGTCATTACTCCCTTTCATTTAAAAGAAGTAAAAAAAAAATCTGTTCTACTTTTTTTACTAGAGGAAGAAATTTAGTACAGAACTTCTTCCTCAAAATCAAAACCAAGACCAAAACATTATCAACTGGAACGATAAAATGTAAGTCACACTGCAAAGCTGTGATGCCTTAAGTTATTAAAAGTCATGCTTAAGACAAATTTTACAAATATTAGGGACAAGTTTTATGGAAAACCCAAATACTACAAAATATACCATGACCACTTACACTTTTTTCATGGCAACTTGAGACTCTCATTCTGAAATTTTTCACCTTTACATTAAAATTTTAAACCACTTCCTATCAATGCATAGGCCTAGATTCAAATTAAACTGCATCTAAAGAAGAACTGTTTTCTCTCCAGAGGGCAAATACATCCCTCCACAAGGCAAATAGTATCATCTTTACATTGACACTGCATGCAGATAGACATTACTTAAAAAGCACAGCATTTAATCACAAACATTGGAGAGCTGGTTTTCACTGTAAAATATCAAGCCACTGCACAGCCCTTCACAGATAGAACTAGCATAATCTTTACTAAAAGCTTTCTCAATCCAAATGAAAGCAAACCTTGCTGAAAGTTTGGCAGATTTCCCAACCTTTAGTACACAAGTGGTCATCTTGATTTAAACAACAAAAACAATCATAACAGGCGAAGGAGCAGTCCAATTACATTGGGCACAGGCTCAGCAGGACACACATAAACCTAGCAGAAAACATCAAAAGTCTGGTTGGACAAGGAAAAAAACAATTTCAGTGAAGTAATTTCATTTCTTAGACAGGTTGTGCAGTCACAAATAGAACAAAGTTTTTATTCAACAATTGTCATCTGCGGATGTTAAAACTGCAATTCAGCACTGATTAATACAGTTTCTATTTGCACTAATTTCCCACTGTGCTGTTAGAAACAGGATAAGAAATTAATGTAATTCTTTTGGAAACAACCATAGTCAAAGCCATAGTCACAGCCTTCGAACATATGTTTACTAGTGTGTTTATGTCATTTGCATTGTGACAGCTCTCTTCTTACAGATCTTCTGTTTCAAAAAGAAAGATACACAATACTAATTTTCTTTATGGTCATTTACTACACAAGACTGAAAGAAAAGAGGAAGGGAAGGACAACAACAACAGCAAGCAATAAAACAAACTCCAAAGCTTTCTCCCTTATCCTCTGTGAAAAAATAAGAAAAGATGGGGAAGAAATACATTAACAGTATGCAGGTTGCACATCCTACACAGTCTCATTCTAGAGATTCTTTGCTACATATTTATGACAGTTTATGTGTCTAGCCTTCTGCCTGTGTGACACAAATACATCTGCATTCAATAATTCCCCTAGAGAGACATCTCAAATCTGAAGAATCACCATATTAGCCTTAAACAAATCCAAGTACCTTTCTGGGCAACAGTATTTTTAGACCAGAAATTACTCCTGAAATTGGATTTAACCTTGCAACTTTAATGAGAAGTATTATTCATACCACTATTGTCTAAAAATAATTAATATCTTCTAACAAACACTTTATTTACATAAAGATAATAACATTCTAACATACTACATCTCTAGATGTAAAATTCTTCAGGTCCAAAGTTCAACTATTTACTGTACTGATGAAACTAAAAAAATCACAATGTATACTTTTCAGGCAGCAATGCACAGGTCCTTGTAGAAGATACAGTAGTAAAAATTAAACCCTGTGTTAACTTTTACCATTCCCTTTCTCTTCAGAAAAAGTTTCTGACTGAAAAGTGTTGATACTAGTTTTATTGCTCTATTACATTTATAGATAAATATTATTGTATTTCCCTACAGAAACTGTACAGCATGAACAGAGATGCTGGCTAAGAAACCACAATCAAAATACAAAAATTACTTGAAAAGCAGACTTACCATTTTTAAGGTCACTTTCATGAAGACAAGATGTTTGGAGCCCGGATTTTAGGGCTACAATGTGAAGCTGAAGAGATTCTGTTTCTCTCACTAATACTTCAACTCTGGAAGCTGCAAGTTGGTAGACTTCCATGAAACTTTGAATCACAGCCTTTAAAAAGTAAAGTAATTCATCAGTGCCAGACAAGCTATACTTAAATGCCAAGTAGCATACAACCAAAATCATTACAGAAGACCTAATTTTTATTAATTGGAAAAATCAAACAAAAGTTGTAAGCCAGGCAAAATTTCAGTCTGAGGACTTAAACAAAGGTCTAACATAGGATTCTGTACTTCTTCAAAAATCTGAAATATTAATAGCATCGAGGAAAAGCAAATGACTGTGCAGCCCAATTAGAAAGTGAGCTGTTTTCAAACATGCAGTATTGCATTGAAAAGTTGATACTATTTTTTGTTTTATTTAACTACAAGACTCAGTGCACATCCAATTTATGTGTACAAAGAATCACTACACAATTTCAGGTAAATTTTCATACTTTTAAAATGAGTCATCCCACTTCATGTTAAGGAAATTAATTTGGTAGAAACAAAAGAAACACAGAAACCTACAGATCTCTGAAAGTAAATAATCTGATTACAGTATAGCTGAGAAAATATAATTGTTTTCATGTATATAGTGTAAGAATGTCCCAGTTGTGCAATATTGATCAGACTCATAAGAAAGTTAGCAGCACAAGAGAGAACAAATGATTTGACATTACTGGTAACTTTATATCTATCCTAAATAGTCTAACACTGTTGAGATTATTGGTCTTCTTTACAACTGGTTAATCACATTTTATAAGTTACAGTTTTCCCATTTGAAATGACCTGTAGCAAGTTGCAACTGTAAGAACATATTACAGATAATATGAAACTGGTCTTCTGAATATGCCTGTGGTACAGACTTATAAACTTAGTCCCACAAACAGGCATTCACAAAGGTTTTTCCTGTTTTCCTCTATGTTCTCAAACAAACTACTGCTTTTCAGAATAAAAGTTAGCATTGCTGAAATCAATCAAGTTATTTCATTGTGAAGTATAGAAAACTGCCATGGCAAGTCAACATCATATCTTTATTTATCAGAAAAAATATCCGAAAGCTTTTAAATACTATGGTGCTAGCCCTACAAGTGTATTCACATAGCTCTGCAAGTCTGCTGCTGTCAGCTCGAATGCTGATTTCAATTTTTTTTATTTCACATTCAACATGACTAAAATGCTGCATCTACTCAGAAAAAATAACAAGCAGGAATGGGGATATATCTCTATATAACACTGCCTGAGAGTCTTCAAATGGCAATGACCCACCTGTTAAAAATGAGATACGTTGAAATAGGACTATGACTTGGGCTCATGACCCCTAAACAAGGATTATAACCATTGCATAATAAGCTGTGTCTCAAATCTCCCAGAAATCTAATTTGTTCCTTTAATTACGTCACACGTGATATTTAAAGGTTTCACTGAACTAGAATATAGAGACATTACTTTAACTTCTTCGTTTTACCTCTACTAATACAAAGCTAGTGAAGCCATGAACCTATACACCTTCATCCTACATCTCCACAGGCATGTTAAGTCCATGCAGTTACCTGAAAGAGCAGTTTCTAATTCCTTGCTGACCTACTCAGATATTTAATTTGTTCTCTTGCTTAATGAATTTGAAAATTTGAAATCTAGGAAAAATGTATTCACAAGCTTTTCTTTTCAGACATGGCAATTGTTTTTTTGAATAATCTAGATTTCTTTTTAGTCCAGAAGGAAGTGGTTTTGCAGTTACTAATGATTCCTTACTGATGCAGAAGGTGACATTTAGGTGCCCATAGGTACACACTCTTTCCAGTATATCCCAACTCCCTGGCAAAGGGTCAGGGTCTGTTTACATCACTTGCTCAGGAACAGGTTAGGGCAAGCATTATTTTTGAGTCTTCCAGTGGGTGGCATGAGCGTGATGAACATTTCTTCTAAATGTCATCTGAGGGAAGGCAAATACATTGGGTTTTCAGATGTGCCAATGGAAGGTACAAATGATTTTAAGTAACTTATGTCAATCACAGATTGTCTTCAACAACACAGAAGTTCCACTAACTGGGAAGCCTGATACACCAGGAGGGAATGGGCATAGAGCCTGGCCACTTGCAAGTTATGAGATCTGTCACCTAATGATTCAGTGCATCTGTTATAGAGTTCACAACTTTAATTTAAATCCCTATTTGAACATTATAGATACAAATATATCGGCAGATCTCGAAACTGTTCTGTAATCAAGAAAGTCATTGACTGACAGAATCTCCCAGAACGAAAATCTAGCTCTGTAGAAATATTTTCCTCTCTGATAATGAGAGTTTTCTTTTGTTTTTAAGTACACATAGCAGTAAGATGCATATATAGTTTTTAAGTATACATAACAATAAGATGTTTCAGCAACACTCCTGATTAATTTTTATAACGTAAAAGTTGGCATTTATAGACATCTACATGGTCTGCATTTAAGCAAGCATTTCTGGTTTTGAATGTGTTGTAACAGTGTGACATTACAACTGGGAACAGACCATAAACCAATAAAAATTTGTCTTCAGTTACAGACAAAATGTTTCAAGAATACACACCAGAAAATTACTTCTGTTCAGAAACGCAAGTTGTAGTGATACCCACCTTATAGGAACCAATATTATTGCAACTCATTTTAAAAATCTGAAACATTTTCAGACAGATGAATATTGTAGGAAAGTTAGTGGGCAAAAGACTTAACCTAGGCGGCCACAGAAATAGGGGAGTTGAAGAATACTGATTTTAAACATTACTGGCTCTAGATATCCCTGCTTGTGCAAGGGGCTTGGACCAAAGGACCATCAAAGGGCACTTCCAATCTTAACTTAATTCAGTGATTACAAAGTCATTCCAGGGATGAAACACAAATCTAAGTTAATAGTTGAAATTTACATAGGATTGTCAATTTTAAGAGCACAAATTGTAAGTAATTGCTCCACACTAATCAAAAACAAAGAAGAAATAATTAGATGCTGAAAGTTTTTTTTTTACAGTGATCTCTTTCCTTTCTTTTTACTCCAGAGAATGCTTTAATGTATAGAAGATGTCACTACTATTTGTGACATCAACATCCTACATCACATACTAGTAATATGGCAGAAGCAAATGGTAGGAGTGCTTTTAATGCCAATGGTATCTTCAGTGTGAGAGGAGACCCCTGCTCCAGCACTAGAGACAATACACAGGCATCTTCATGAACACAGGTGCATGACTTCCCAGATAACTGCCTACAACTCACAAGATAAAAACATCTTCCTAGGTTGACATGGAAAAAGGATGCTTTTAGGCTGAAGGTACTGGGCTAGGAAGAAAATGAGCAACAGTGCCCAAATTCAAATATAACTTTCAATGGATGGATTATTTTAAGCCTAAGTACTTTTAACAATCTCTTTTTTTCATATCTATTGAACATTTAAAACAGTATCCCCATCTAGAAAACCCCTAAGAGAAATTTAACCACCTTGGAGTCCAAAATCAGATTTTTTTTTAAAATCAGGTACTAGTCATATCATAAAGGAACAAAGCATTTTAAATTTTAGATCTTTATTTAATTAGAAAAAGGGCCTCTGAAGATTTTGAGTGGAAGAAGGGCTTTATGACCCGTTCAGAGATGTCTCCTCTGTAATATGAGGGCATGCATAAAAGGTTTTTGCTTTGGCTACATGTTGGTGAAGATGAGAAACCAAAGTTGAGAGTAAAAATAAAACAAACAAAGTTAGTTGATGCTGTTTATAAACTACACACCAGTGAACATAAGTGCAAAAGAGCAATATTTAAGCTATGCTTTCTTTCTCCATATTAATCTTTAAAAGGACTGAAAACACTTAAGCTTAGAACAGTTCTCCAGGGAATATGTAAACCCATTTTTTTCTAACATTCCTTCTGTGTATTTTTGAATAACCAGTCATTGTCTTGTTCTGTACACCATTTCTAGAACCAGTAATTTTGAGGTGCACAGTGCTATAGATGCAGTAAAATTGCATTGGCATGTATTACTGGCTGTAAATCTACAAGACTGAAAGACTCCAATCTACAGGAGTACTTTATTTAAAGGGAAAAATGTCTAATACTGATAAATCACATAATCTTCAAGAAATTGGAAACATAAAAAGAAAACCAATCTTTTTAAAAAATTAATTTATGAAATTCAAAGGTTATTCAAACTTCAGCTGTTCTCATTGAAGTTACAGTAGAAACATACAAGAAAAACACAGATCAGCATATGCAAATCAGCAGACCTCTCATCAAAGTGTTAATGTATTTATCATCCATTATAAAAAAGGACTTTTAAATTCCCAATTAAGACGCTATACATGTGGTCTCCCTTGTCCTTAGTGTTTGGCCATTGAGAACACAGTTTAAAAAAATTACTTGGATTATGAGGTCCAAATTGTAGTAAATGAAAATTTCCACTTAAAGTTTTACACTACTCTGAAGTTACAAATACCAATTATTAAAAGTAAGTTTCTTTATTTTTATATCCATGTTATAACAATAAGTGAGGATTTATTTGGCCTGCTGTTATCATAGAACTGCATCTCAAGTTTGGAAGGATAAAACTAAAGGAAGGAGACCTTATGCTGAAATTATGCTTATTAAAAGGTGTCAAAAAGACTAATACCCTGACAATATAAGCATTGACTTTGTAACATCAGAAGCAGCAGCCAGAATAACAAGACCATCTACTTTACACAATATACTTTAGAAACCAAAAATGTACAGAAAAGTTGAAATTCGTGTTTCACTGCTTGGTTCTCCTTTCAATTGTTCGGCTAAACACAGTGTTAGCAGGTAGTAAATTACCCAAGAACTGCATATCCATAATATGAACTGCATATCCAAAAGATGAAATAGAACAAGAGAAAGAGTAATGAATGGATTTCAGAAGAACGAAAGATTAACGCAAATTAACTAGATTAACTCTAGTAACAAACTGCTTACATGAAAATCTGAAAAGACTGAAAATTTCATTTATGGTACAGAGTTTGGCTGAAGCAGAATTCAGGCAAAAACAACTGGTGTGAAAGCAAAGCTCCATGGAGTAGAGCTCTGCATGCCTGTCATTACTGCCTTGCTTTGAAATGACATAAATAAGATTCATTAAAACGAGTCCAGAAAACAAAACATACATGAATTAATTTTTGTCTTCAGAAACAAGATTTCAGGATAATTATTATATATTTAATAGAGCTATATTTGGAGAAGAAATTATTAAAATTATTTTCCCCCACACATTTTAGCATTTGAAAACCCATTCTGACTGCCTTGACCCATAGTCCAAAATGACTAGTGGCAGCAGTGGAGGATATAAATACAGCAGCTTCTCTGGCATGGGGGAAAAGACCTCAAGGGAAACTGCATTCAGCAAAATTGCACTTTTGCAGCTGTTTGGCACTTCTTTAATGATCTATTCTCCTTGTATCTCATTTCAACACTAAACTTTTTGTTCAGTTCCATTCAAGCGTGGCATGCACAATTTAAATGTGCCAAAAAGCAGGTCAGTTTTGTTACAACTTTTTATTTTCCCCCCCAACGAAAGCTGACTCAGTGCCACACACGGGGCCTAACTCTATCCCCTTCGCTTCAATAACAATTACTTTACCCTGTAGGTCTCAGCGGATAGCCCAAGGGAATGAAGCTCTAAATAAAAGGCTAGATTCTCTGCAAGAGGTAATGACATGACTTCCTACAAGAAAATTGAAAAGGGAGCATTGAAATTGACAGCGACGGAAGGGAAAGTGCTTCTACTGGAAACCACAGCGGATGGGCATGACAACAATTGCCATGAAAATTATTACAAAGTCTAAGACTTTCAGAAATTACCTCAGTCTTTTAGAAACTGATAAATTAAGACCAACGTGCTTAGTTGGTATGATCAGGTAGAAAGCATCCTGAGAATTTTATAGCAAAGAGCTACCTGCATCCATGACTACTTAAAAATAGCACTGGACTATGCAAGAAAATTGTCACTTAACAAAATCAAGGAAATACAAGTTTTTATAGGCCAATAATGTTTACATGCAAAGACCATTCTCACTGTCTATTGCACAAAGTCAAGCATAGTTGCATGCAAAATGTAAAGGAGAAACAATCCCTGCCCCAAAGAACTTGCAGTTTAAGCTAGAGCAATGTGGAAAATGTTACCACTACACTGAACTCTTCTCATCCTCTCACACAGTCTTGATTACAAATGAATATTTAAGTTTGTGAGAAAGAGTTAGAATTTTTCAAGTAAGTGGTTTCAGTGAAAAAGAAATGGAAACTGAAAGAAGTTTCATGCTGGTACCCTGTCTACAGCATCTTTTGCAGTGTATATTCTAGACAGGGATGAAAGAAAGAGGATAGTCACTGAAACTACTACAAATTCCACATTACAGTGAGCATGAAAATCTACCTAATGTGAGCACAATGTATTACCACTGATGAGAAGAACCAAACAGCAGCAATCACTACAGAAAAGTCAGGATGTAGTTTTATTATAAAACATTACAGTGTCCCATCACACTTTCAGTCTTAAGGAGAAAGAAAAGAGTAAAACTTCTCATCAAAATTCAGGTGAAATGTCAAGTTAAAGTACAAGTTGTCTGAATCTTGATGATATTGCTTTTGGCCTATTGAAGTGACATCTCAGAACCGGAAAAAACATACAAAAGCTGAAGTACAGAATTGTGTTTTCCACAACCAAATACACATTAACAAAATAAATATTAAAAAGCATAGTCTTTTCCATATTAAGGAACTCCTACATATGGATATCTTATATGAACAAGACAATTTTTGTAAATAAATGTTACCTAAACACTAAGTCTTAGTTGTGTAAAATTTATGAATTAACAACAGGTGAATGTGTAGGAGAATAATTTAAGGAGGGGAGAGAAGCAGACAACAATCTATCAGATTACTAAGTAGAAAAGTCTGAAGCAATTTCACATGGAATGTAAATGTGAGCTCTCTAGAACTCCTCTGCTCTCGGAAACGCTGTCCACAAACTATCCAACGTAAGTAACTAATTCAACTATTTGCTAACACAGTAGTTTACTGAAAATTAGAAAAGGTCTTTCATTCATATACTTTTCATCTCTCTTAACTAAGACCAATCTCATTTACTTTTAGAAAATAAATATGTTTTACTTGTGAAAAAAATACTTGATCTAACCACTGTAGAAAAAGTCTGTCAATGACTCCAGGACAAAAAAAACAACCACCCCACAAAATCTGGGCTCAGTATATAGACATTTCCTTAAATATTTTTACTAGAGCTATGAAGGGGTATAGATTATTCCTTTCTGGCCACAAGAAGCAGCTTTTTAATTGCATATTAAAACATTCTCAAACTGAAGTATTTTACGTATAGATAGAAGGGGGAAATGTGTCCACTTTTTCTTTTCCATGCAAAAAGCTGAAGATAGCCTGTGCTCTAGTTGCCATTTACTAGGAGAGACAAAGGTCTCTTCAGGCAGGTTTAATCAATATGACAACTGCAATTATGTGGCTCATACATAAATACTTACCACTGAGTCCTAATATTTGTATCAGATTTTACGTGAGTGCTCAGGTTTAAAGAGCCTAGGGGCTAGAAAATTCTGCAAAGTTTTGTGAAATACCTGCTTCATTTCTTTTGCTTTTCTTAAGAATGCTCATGGTAGCACTGCTTTTTAATTCATCATAAGTATTTCATCCTACATAATGCAGTATTTTGTGGTTTTGCAACAAAATTCTAAAGTATGCCTGTTAGGTACAGAAAATTAATTTTTTTCACTTTGACTTCTCACCAAACTCCATTTAATGGCACAAATTCACGATGCCAGCACAAGAAAAAGCAGTAGTCAATCTCTCTAGAGAACATAATGACCAAGAAAAGTTGAACTGCATTCCTCAAATTCATGGACACACCCTTAATCTAATGTTCACAGACATATATAGAATGGAAGAGTGTCCTCCCTTCATTTTGCCTAAACTCAGATGTTAATAACTAGTTTGCTTCATACATTATTAAACTTTACAACATTTTAAAAAACCCCAACAACATGGCTAGATTTTCAATCAGACTTGCTTCCCAGACCTAATTTATGCTATGAAAATGTTTTACTAGAAATTTCAGTAACAACAGCTTTTGTTCCAAAGTAGGAGAAGGAAATATAAAGAACACAGTACACCTAATACTGACTGTCACAATGAACATACACATTATTAGGCGGGGAGCCTGGCAAGTAAGGTCCTTTCCCTGGTCTGGCCAATAATCAGGAATCGGATTCAATTCCCTAGAAGCATAAGAGATAAAGTGACTTCCTGAATTCTGTTTATAAAACTGGATACTTTTAGCAACCATGAAAGGAGAAAAGAGAATAGGCACTGGTGACATGTGTGTGCCTAGAAAGCATGAAGTATTCTTCACTAACAGGATCAGAAGTAAAACACCCCGTATCACGGGGTATTGTAATGAGATTGAGAAAGCCCTTTCTAATCTTTTTAGTGAATTTGGTAATGACTGCAGGCATCACAATATCATGCACTTGAGTGCTGATCTTAATGGTGGATCAACAAAAGCAGCTGGTTCTTATCCAAGTATCCTGACTGAAAGACCTAACTTAAGTTAGATCATCCTAACTTGAAAACATGCAAGACAGTAGCACTTTTCAAACTACCTTTGATGTTAATTGGTTACTATTTCCTCCATCTATTTTTCAGAGCTGGACCACTACTTGCAGTTAGGTAATTTATGAGTAATTGTGCCTATGAATGTTGGTAACAGAGAAATCACTACCACAGCTTACAGATTCTAGAAACTACAGAGGCCTTCTACTGTTTTCACCTTCTTGTAGTTCAGAAATGAGGAAAGCAACCTGAAAAGAAACTTCTGATGGAGTATCCAAGAATGGGCAGTGATTATGACAGTCAATGCCAAAACATGGCTAGTATAAAGACGGTAAACTGGGAATATTTAACATAATAACACTAAATTAAATAGTAGAAGCCATTTTCAAAACAAACCTAAACACAGTTTTTCAGAAACCGTATAGTTAAGATGTAGAAGTCCTTTCCACAAATCATGTGAAAATGCTTGCCTTTATGTGGGTTCAAAGAGCAATAGGACAATAAATGGGTGTTTAACACAAAAATATGATTTTTTTCAGAAGATCTGTCAATTAAAATGGTGAAGACTGGGAGAAATTCTGGAGACGCTTTAGGCCTGTTTCTTTTTTTCCTTTTCTTTTTTCTTTTTGTTTTCTTTTCTGTTTGTTTGGTTTGTTTTGGTTTTGTGGGTTTTTTTTGTTTTGGTTTTGGTTTGGTTTTGTTTTTTTCTTTTTTTTTTAGTTCTCTCTGCCCAATCTGTTTTTAACAGGGTCAAGCAGCTTACTGCTATTCTATGTGCCCTCTAGGCATTAAATATTTATTCAGTGCCACAGTCTATTTCCCAAAGGAGTAAAATTGCGGCAAGTCTCATGTGGAAGAAAGGCAGAAAAATCAAGCATCTAGGACAGTGACCTTTGCCAAGGTCCACACAAACATCACATTTTGACATGCAGGAAAATCTCTGCTCAAAACCCAGTCCTGTGGTTTTTGCAAAGCATGTGTAAAAAATTTAAACTCCAACTTGTAATCTTTAGCTTACACAGTATTAATCCAAAACCAAAAATACTCCTTTTAGATTGGAAAACTGGGCGAAAGGAAAGTCTGGCACTTTCCACCGTGGCAATGGCAGAAGGTGTTGCTGTCTAATGTCTCCCTTTAGGACTTGTCAATTAAACTGAATCAGGAAGGGGGAGACCCACCAATGGATACTGGTACTGGCAAAGAACACCCAATCTGCCTCTTAACAGAGAGAAATCAGAACAAAAGTATAGTCTTCAGGCATTAAATGTACATCATAAGTTTGCCTGCACAGGTGGAAGGAATTGCTCTTCCCTCCTCATCTTTAGAACTACACTTTTATCAAAAAAAGTTATGATGCTGAAGCAATCCAAAGGAATCTTAAATTCTGTCAAAGTTCCAGGAGGATAAACAAATTTTTCTCATTCCATGGATATTATCTTCTTAAAAGGCGTAAAAGATCCAAAACTTTGCAGGTAAACTTGCCAACATGCAGGCTGTGTATCCTTATTATTTGGGTTTACACAACAGTTCCACATTCACCCTATTTCCATTATAGTCTGGAGCACCTTCCAGCTGTCTCCATTCCCTCCTCACCCCCTAATTTCTTACCACCTTTTTGCTTCTAAAAGGGAGAGATCAAAAATGAAGAAAGAGACCATAACAAAGGGAGAGTTGTAAACTACTATAAGGAAACTGGGTACTGCAATCGACAAGTACTGGGTGCCCTCCCTAAAGCATATTAGTCCTGCAACACCTACAGCAGAGATTTTATGAATCCCAAGAATTTCTGCTTTTCACGGTCCAATATAATGTTGGAATTTTTGATCTTAGGATACTAGTAACACATGTCACTAGACAAGCAATCAGATATTCCGTAATTGAAAAACCAAGACGACAGCTTCAAAATAGCTTGTTATGATTCCTGCAAAATAACAACATAAAAGATAAAATTTGTAGGTAATAACATATGTGAATCTATAAGCCAAAAACAATAAAGCACCATTAAAAAAACCCCGAATACCCCCCCCCCAAAACCAAAAATCTCACCAAAACCCCAACAAAAATTATTTGGTGATAAATTGTTAGAATTTGGAAAAACAAAGCAGGTTAACTTCTATCCTTTCAAAACTTATCCTTTTCAAATTTCACATCAGAAGTATGGCATTTGGGATGCTATGCCAGTCCATTTCTTCAATACCTGATAAGCGTGGAAATAAGAGAACAGCCTGTTTTTTATGCCTAGTTTTATATTCTGAAAGGTTTACTGTATTTTTCTTAATCCTTAAGTTGCATATTCATTGCTATATTTTTGCCTAACTGCTGTCATTTATATTGTCATCCAGAAGGGCAAATCAGGGTCAGTTTATGTAAGTGGCATCAATCTAAAAAATCTTCATCAGTCTTTATTTCAAGGCATTATGCAAAGAAAGCTTGACATTAAGAGAGCCTTAACTGACAGCAAATGAAATCAATCAGCAAATCACTAAGCCATAATAAACTTGCTCAAGTTGTAGATAACCCTTCCTCTTCCAGGTCTTTAACTACAAGGCCCACCAAATGCAGTATCTGGGCAGAAATTTCTCCCTTGATTCCATTACAAAATTCTTTTACTAGTATAGTGTAATATTTAATAATTTTTTACTCTGTAAGCAATTGATAAGAATAACAAGGAGGCCTGTTTTATAATAATGGACTACTAAGCAGTTAAGCAAAAAAAAGACTAAACAGAAGTTTCAGCATTTGAATAAGGTTTTCTTTTTCTTTAATGTAATTAAGAATAGAAAATAGTTTGATTCTGTTTCTTCTACTTAAACATTTGTGAAATACAGTCTACCACCTTATTTAGCGTCTATTGCTTAAACACACTTGTTCAGCATTTTTTCTTAGTTTTTGAAATTAAAAGAACCAGTACAAAAAAAGACTCCAGACAATTCCTAATATTTCATGGTATAAAACTCATGAATTTAATTTGTAACCCACGTGATTATCAGCAATTAAACATCTTAATGGACATGTCTGTGTTACAATGGTACACACTGCACACTCAAACAAAATACAGTCACAAAGTTACACAGTTGTTATCTGTTAAAATTACTCCTTTTCTGAAGATACTGTGTACAGATAAACCCATGCAGTTCTGAAAGATAGGATTTCTGAAGTAAAAAAATCTACCTAACAAGGTGCTGTGAAAACTACATTTGATGTCTTCTGTGATTAAATGATCCTTTATTTTTGCAGTTACAGCTATTAGGAGTCTGCCCTTATTCACTGAGGCAGATTTGGATACATATTGAGATCATCATTATTCTAGAGTAATTTTTGTCATTAAAGAATAGTGAGTAGCAAACAAGAAAGATGCGTCCTGCTTTAAGATGCAGCAACCTGATAACCAGATTAAAAAAAAAAGAAGTCTCAGGATTACAAGCAAAAGCAAAACTAAATAAGTAACTTAGTGAGTTGATATTTTACACAGTTCTTACAGAGCTTTCTTGCATCTTAGCACAGATAATTCCTAAGACATCACCCACATGCAACAGATATAAATGTACGAAAAAGTCTAAGTGGACAGATAGTTACATGATTGTTTGACAGGTCCAAGAAAGAAAACTTTACATTGAGGGAAGTTATTGAAAGGTTAAATGATTACGTATTGACTTTGGCATTCAAGATAATCAAGATAATCATCATCTTAGCTGAAACATTTTTACAAATAGTGCTTATGAAAGGGGCTGGACAAGAGCTAGTAGTGTCACAGGCGCAAAGAGAGCTTTCACTACTCGATTAATTGGTGATTACAGACACTGACTTTGATATTTATAGTCCATAAGGCCAAGACTCAGCATGGCTGGAGTGCAAGAGTGTACCAGTTAACTACAATGCCCTCTGAGAAGGTTCTTCATATAATCTGTCCTAATTTATTAGTATGAAGAAAGGCAAGTGAAGAAACAAAAAAGCTCAAGAGTGGCTGAGAAAGTGAAGGAAAGAGGCTAATGACAAGGAGTAGGGAAATGACGAAAGGAGAGAGAGCCCCTAAGGGAGAGGCAGGAAAAGACCGCTAACAGAAAGGCTGTGAAGAGGAAAGGAAGTTGGGCAGTTAAGTGGCGGAAAGGAGAAGCAGTGTGAAATTCAAATTATAGAAGGCAAATTTCCAACATCACTGGCACTTAGAAGATATCTTTTTGAAGTTTTAAACATTATTTTCCTAATATACATTAATCTTAATGTATATTAGGAAAATATAATTATATATATTATATTATAACATTTTAAAGTCATTATAGTTGAATTATGCTAAAATGGCTTCTAAACATTTAGCAGCATGATACAACATATCTAGAAACACAACTCCAGATACCAGCTGAACATATTCAAGAAGATTAAATTAGAGTTCTCCATGTTACACCTCTTCAGTCTGGTTATTCAGACTTTACTTAGTTGTCAATCATTGCTTAACTCCAGTACCAACTTTATATTTGATAAACTGGAGTTTGCAAAAGGTCAGGGTTACAAGAGGCAATGCCCCATTCTAATGCTTTTGAAACATTTACTTACGAGTATTTCAACTCAAAGTGGAAGTGTAAAGTAGCAGTAGAGTAATAAAGAATCACTTTTCTCTCTAAACAGTATATTGAAAGACAGGCTTGTGGTCAGTCCAGAAGCACTACATTTTGACACTAGGTAAGAAATTAGTCCTTTTGGAGAGGAGAAGAAGAAATTAGTCCTTTTGGAGATGGGAAGGCAGCCTAGCTGCCCTTGAACTCCAGGACAATGAAGATACAGTTTTACCTGACAAGAAACAGCAACCTGATTCCAGCAGAGGCAGCATTCTGGCCTCTGTAATACAACGGATAGTTCCTTCTCTGGTGAAACAATGTAAGTAAAAAGAAAACACTATAACAGTGGGCATGTTGCATTTTCAAGACTCTATAAAAAATGTTTCTTCATTCTGAAGTATTAGAAGAAACATTTTTTTCCTTTTAACAGCCCCGTTAATAAAGGAAAAAAGCTCTAAAATAGACGTACAAAGTTTAAAATACCAATAATACAGTTTTTAAGCAGCAGCCCCATGATTAATTCATCTCATTAAGTCCTCATACCAGAACTGATTTATGTTTGAAAGACAAGCCCTATGCAGAGGATAAAATCTGATGACAGAATTATAATGTTACCTTTGGAATCACTTGCTTCCTCAATTTGGTAAGAACTTTTTTATTGACAAGCAAACTCAGAAATGAGAAAGTGTTTATCATTTTGAGGAAAATTATCAGCAGAATTATGCATATCTTTCACCTTCTAATCTATCAAGCATAAATCTAAAATTAATAAACAAGTGAAAATAAATACAAATTAGGAAGCTCCTAAAACTACATTTATATTTGCCCAATTAATTAGAAAAAGTGGACCTACAGCCCAATTAGATAATGCATGACTAAATCATGCATGAATGCATAAATGGTAAGAACCTACTTCTTCGTAAATTTATAATGATTATATGCTAACACTGAAGATACATCAGTACTTGACTGTATCACTACTAACATTATACGTCTTCATCTTATTGCAGCACTTTTCATTTTAAATTACCTCAAAACACCAAAGAACGGCAAAGAAGTACATATAAATCCCATGTGGACCTTCTAAACCTGCATGAACAGATGGATACATGCTGAAGACAGTGAGATGGGGAGTAAGATGGGGCAGGTGGGAGGGAGAGGCAGAGGGACAGTGGGGACAGAAAGACAGATTCAGAGCAAGAAAGACAGAGTGGGAAAGAAGCACAGGAAGCAGAAGAGAGAGCGAGACCCAGGCAGAGTAGCAGGCAGAGATTGACTAGGGAAAGCACAAGAGTGTGTAGGGCAGAGAGAGCAGGCATGCTGGGAGAAGGAAAGAAGGAGCACCACAGAGCGGGTGTGTGTGGTTGGTGTGCACACAGCAGCAAGCGCAGCCAGGAGGGCATGCATGCAGTGCAGGGTGTGCACAGAGCACACAGGCACCGGCAGCAGAGCGCATGAGCGTGGGGCAGACAGAGACAAAAACAAAGGGAGGCAGAGACAGGCAAGACAAAGTGAAAACAACCATCTCAAAGCCACCTGAAGGAGAGAATCACAGAACCATTATGGTTGGAAAAGACCTCCAAGATCATCAACCCTTGACTGAACACCACCACAACAACAAACCATAGCACTAAGTACCACATCCAATTGTTCCTTGTACACTTCCAGGGACACTGACTCCAGGACCTCCCTGGTAAGTCCATTCCAATGCCTTACTGCCTTTCTGATGTCCAACATGGAACTCCCCTGGCACAGTTTGAGCCTATGCCCTCTTGTCCTGTTGCCAGTTGCCTGGGAGAGGAGACTGACTACAACCTGACTACAACCTACTTTCAGGTAGCTGTAGAGAGAAATGAGGTCTCCCCTGAGTCTCCTTTTCCACAAGCTAAACAACTCCGGCTCCTTCAGCCACTCTTACAGGACTTGTGCTCCAGACCCTTCACCTGCTCGGTTGCCCTCCTATGAACATGCTCCAGCATCT
Source organism: Grantiella picta (assembly GCA_013397955.1). NCBI lineage: Eukaryota > Metazoa > Chordata > Aves > Passeriformes > Meliphagidae > Grantiella > Grantiella picta. The sequence goes on from VZRM01008740.1 coordinate 247,351, forward strand.
CAATATCCCTCCTATAGTAAGGGAGGGAGGGGTCCAGAACCAGACACAGGATTTGAGACGTGGCCTCACCATTGCCGAGTACAGGGGGGCAATCCCTGTCCTGGTCCTGCTGGCCACTCTATTGCTGATCCAGGCCAGGATGCCATTGGCCTTGTGGGCCACCTGCACACACTCTGGCTCATGTTCAGCTGCTGTCAACCAGCACTCCCAGATTCTCTTCTGGTTCCTTTTCTGTGCTCAACTAGTATCTGAAGTCATGACTTCAGATAGGCTGTTATCATGCTGAAAAATATCTAGAAGCCATTTTAGCATAAATCAACTATAATTCCTTTAAAACATTAACATTAACGTATGTGTCTGAGGTACCTAAATTTGCTTCAAGAAATTTCTTTCATACCAGTTTCTACCCTTCTGTATCTACATCTCCAAACAGAAGAAACCTACAGTGGTATTATACTGATGCTTAGTTATTTATACATAAATATCTAAATCTTGTCTGATTTATTTGGTGGCTTTTTGGATTTTGACATTAGTATCAATTACATATTTAATGTAAAAGTACTTGAGACAATTCAGAATTAGTTTTCTGAATGACCACTTTTTCTGTGAGCCGACAAACTATTTCAGCAGAGTGTTAGGAATATTAAGTAACCTTATCTGCTTTCTAAAGATGTAACACAATTGAATTTTGTATTTTATAAAGAGCTGGTAACCCTTTACCGGTTAATTTAAATAGTCATCTCCCAAGCAAGGCTACTAGAATTGGCAATACCATGTCATTTTAGTTGCCTTTTTAACCCTATATTCTGTATCCATTGGAGGCTTCACATTTGGTTCCACTTTTTGTCTCCATTAGGAACATTTGAGCACGGCCAGAACAGCACACCTTAAATCCTATGTTCATTGTGTTTCAGGTGCTTGAAAACAATACTGTATTTTTCCACTTTCAAACTTAAGTTACAGCAGAACTTTGTGACATAACACTCTTCACAGCAATTAAATTCCAGGTGAGACTGTTGCAAAGCTATAGCAATCATATTTTAATATTACGGATATTACACATTTTTCCTCACTTATCCAATTACTGTGACATTTTCAAACTACTATAGTAGCTCTGCTGCAGCCCTCAAGAATTTAACAAATGCCTACAAGTCATACTTTCACTGCTTGCATGAGGCTTTAGAAGATACTCACTGCAAGGATATTTTTGTTGAATAACTTAACATTTCAGCCTACTACATAACTTTGCAAATTAGGAGCCAATTTCCATGAAGTGCAGGCTTTGGAGAAGATAGAGAAAATGGTCAGTCCAAATACTTCATTTCATTATCTCAAGGTCTAGAGTGTACAATTCTTTAAAAGATGCACACCACTTCCATATGATGAAGAAGTGATACACTCAGACCAATGAATATATAATTAATTACTGATTTCAGACACCTACTACAAAGTGGATGTATGAATAATAAAAATAGAACGTCATCTTCTGTCAGTACTCTACAGTTCTGATAGCCAGTGCTGCATCCCTATCACACTCTAATTTAAGATCTTTATTTTTCATGCAATTTTAAAAAATAAACCATCAAACACCAATGAATTTAGACTTGGGAAAAAAACTCCTCATGTCTGACACTTGCTGATAATAAGGCCTTTAACTGAGTTGTACTTGTCACAGACTAACTATAGCAGTTCTAGAAAACATGCACGCAAACAATTCCACTGGTTTTAATGAGAAGTGTCCACAAAGATATTATTCACTGTTTACCTCATTCAAGATTATAGGATTGCTCTTAATGTAATTTTGCATGAAATTAAAATCAATTAGCTGACTCCCAACTATAAAAGGAAAATTTTATCAGAAAATCTCTACAACGTGCTTAGAAAGTTATCAAACAAGCACTATGTAACTAGAGATAGGGAGAGGAAGAGGGAAAGATGGGCAAGGAAAATGAAAGGGAAAAGGAGAAAGCAAAATGGAAGGCAAAAACGAACTTCACAGTGATACAAACTGAACCATTGGAGCTGTTTGTGTACGCACAGAGTAACCAAGTGTAACTGAAGCTGTCAGGTAAACAAAAAGTAGGTTTACATGACTGCACCACCAGTGAGCTATCCAGCACATACATTACTGTGTTAGCTATAGCACAAGAAAGTACTCTGTGCAAATGTGAAATGCAACTTTTTATACTTCTGTTTCTCGTCATCTTCTTAGAAATAAAGATGGAATAGGCTGTCTTGCAAATGCTTCTGCAATAGCTCGAAGGTCAAAAAAGAACGGAAGTTGGAATGAGACAAAAAAAGAAGAAGCAGGTTTAACCAAACTGGCTCCCGCATTAGAAAAGTAGTATTGAAAAGCTGTTGATTTCATGACAGCTTCTTTGAAAAAAGATGTACCTGTGGAGCTTTTTGTGCAGCTTTAAAAGCGGTCATCACTGTACTGGCGAAGCATTTGCAACCTACCCTCTGCTAGAGATGTACAGCTGTGCTTACTACTTGATGTACAGCTGTGCTTACTAAGATGCATGGGAATCTTCAGGTGTTGCATATTACTACTTTATTATGGAAACATGATAATCCACACATAATTTAAATCTTTTTCATATTGAAACACATGCATGCAAAAGGGCAACAGAAAGAAATTTCCAACTTAGAATCTGTCTTTCTTGAACGTGTGGTTTTATGACCCTGTTTCTGCAATTATATACTGCATCTAGAACAGAAAATCTACAATAAATTAAAAAGCTTACTACAGAAAAGTATACACACTGTGCAATACTTGCACTGTCTAACATCCTTGCACTTTACTACCTTTATTCTCTCTGATTCAGATGGAAGAGACGATGAAAAAAGCATGAACTCATTCTGCCTGTTGTTTTCTCATTGGGAAAACAAAATATTCTGCTTTCAACAATAGTGTATTCTGCGTAGCTATAAAGACTAAGGCATAGTTTGCATAGAAGATGACATAGCAAAGTTAAAAACAATAAGAAGGCTCGCACAGAATCCATTTTCAGAACTGAAAATATGTACATTTTCAGTTAATTTATTTCTTCCCCAGTTTCCTCCTAATGAAATTAGTATTTTAAAACATATAATTATTTAAACCCGCATGAATAAAATAGCTTCTATACTAAAGTATTCCAAATCGCAGTTTCTTTTAAATTATGAGTGCTAAAAATCATTGTTAATTCTAAAACTGAAACAGGAAAAAATCTGATATTGTCCAAGTAGCATCATAAAAATCTCGTCTTTTTTCCCCCCCATTTTTTATTTCTATTTGTCTTGCTTAAATTATGCAGAGGAAAGGAGGGTGGGATAGAGTGATGTTAATTTTCAAATATAGAATTTGTGGTTTTCCAATTATCATATCCCTGTCAGTTATTTAACATTGTAACTGCAAAATTAAAAGTTCACAGCATCTCTGAAATACATAATCCAACAGTACATATGAAAAGTACTTCTTTTTCAACTGTTGACTGCAATAGTTTTGAAGCTTTTTGTTCCCCACACATTCAGAGCAGTCTAGTGTCTTGTTCTCAGTTGCAAAAAATGAAAACAAGAGACAGGATTATTTTAGACTCTAACCTGAAATGCTGCAGCCTCTGGCCTGCCCTTCAGCCCTTCCTCTGAAAAGGTCTCCAGGTGCAGTTTGGGTAGCTCCAGGGTGAAGTCATTCGTGGCTGCTGCAGTACACGGCAGCAAGGCCTGATCTCTGACCTAAAGGGAAAAAAACAGCATCAATGGTAATTCCCCTTCAGACACATTAACTGGGATGAACTGGGTCCCCTTGAGCCCACTGAGTGGACTTGCATTGATCGCTGGACCTGAAATCCATGAATAAATTTAGGACTAATTGATTTTTCGTTGCAAATAAATCTCTAATTCAGAGTGCTGGGAGAGAATGTTAAGAAGAAAAAGCATCTTCCCCTGGTCTGAAATGAGAAAAAAAGACACTAAGGGCTCAGTAGCCCAGCTGGCATACACATTTCACAGATCTGTCGCCTATAAAAACCTGTAAGAAAAGAAGCAGTAACTGTGTTTCTAAGTGAAACAAACATGAGCTGTGAAATTAAAAAGTTCATGTGATCTCACCAACGAGAAGCTGGCATGAGTTCTGTCTACTATGGTATCAGTTCTCCAGAAAGGTTCATTTGGAAACAACTCAGTTAAAAGTCAGAATAAAATGCATAATCCACAAACAAAGCAAAAGGAACTAACCTGTAGCTTTCCAATTAATAAGGGGGGGAAGTGAGGAGGAGGAGGAAGAAGAAAACGTTACTAGATCACTTTTTGCGGACTGGGTGTAAGACACAACACACTAAGCGGCTTTAATGGAGTTTTGTTCAGTTTCTAGGGGTGCCGTTCGGAGGGGGCGGGCCAGGATGGGCACAAAGCGCAGCCGGGCGCTGTCCGAGCAATGTCCGGCGGTGTCCGGCAGCCGAACGCGCGCAGCCAGAGCCGCCCGCGCGCCCTTGGTGTCGCAGTGCCACCTGCCGGCCGCGCGCGGCAGCGCCGCCCGCGCTTTTGTCCTCGGGCACGGCGCGGCACAGCGGGAACGCCGCACCGCTCCCGGAATCGCGGCGCTGCCCTGCCTATCGCGACATGTCGTGAGTCCGCCAGCACGGAGAGGCGATGATACGTATCTAACGCGCAACTTTCACAGGCAAACCGCTTACGTTCACACACCATCTAATGCCACGCACCCATTTTTCATTCTGTTTAGTACAAAAATTACAACGTCCGTCTCCAGGAGATCCCAGTAGTCAGATTATGTTCTAATACAGATAGATAGACACACATGCAAATATATGTTAGTACAAATAATTAGATTAAATCCATTCATTTGGCATACACTGCATCTGTTGAGTAGCAATAGTGAGTACTGCAAAAATAATTTACTGTCTTTAATGACCTAATACAGAGTCTGATACTACAACATATACAGAATGTATACTAAAACATATACTGGATATATACTAAATACATATAAATCAATAGATATACCATTTACTAAGTACTACTTAAATAAATTTCAGCTTTCGTTAGAGGTTGCCTGGCCCACGAGAACACACCGAACATGAATTAAAACATAAGTCTATTCATTTTAAATCCCAGATTACTTTTCTGTAACCACTTACAAAATTAGATTTTTGTAAAATGTTGATTACGAGTGAACATATTTCAAATAATATCAGAGCCTTTGAAATCTGCTCTGATTGAAAGAAGCATGTGCAAATCTACTGATACAAAGAAGAAAAGATTTTATTTCATTCGTTCCTCTGTTCTGTGGGAATAGGGAGCCCTGCATTTCCCAAGTTGACCTAAAGAATTCCTGTCAATACCTGTGGCTGCCAAACATATGCACTATGATGCAATTTTTATAACAGGAAAGGTCCTCTACACGTTTTTTGCACACATAGTGCACTAGGTTCAGGATATACAGTCCTATGGAACAAACATACTCTCCAGAGTGTTCTGTCAGCATGTGTAATTCTGGTCAGATGTTAACCTTGCTGAATATAACAAAATGCATTCCTTTAAATACACACACGCATGCACACATGTGCACACTTGATTTACATTTTTATAGCTTATATATACACCAACTTTTCAGTGTCTTTGTTGCCAGTATGCACACAGATAAAAGAAAACATTAATGTGGATTAAGGTACTAAGAATTTATCAACATCAAACCACCAGTGTTTTGCCTTCTACCCTTCTGAACCATAGTCAATAGATCTAAATATTTTACTGCACCCTGGCCAATTCATTGTTTGATGTTTAAAAACTCAAACAGAATCAAAGAAAATTTATTAAATTTCAGCCCCCAAATGAGATACTATTAGCTTTGAAAGTCAAGTTTAACTGCGATATTGATGATTCTCTTTTTTCTGTGACAAAATTCACAAGGGAAATCCCTGTGTCAAAGTACAAAAGCAGATTGCTAATACTAGGGGGAAAAAAACAATGTATAAGCAATGTAGGTATAATACATACACAATACAGGCAGTAGAAGTCTTTTTAACCCTATTAGTTTCAAACTCCCTATTTCAGTATTGGAATCTGACATGCACTGAACAACAAAATATAAACCCCATTTTTTAAATGGCTGCATTGTGGTAAATATATGCCATCAATACCACTGCGTCAGAAAAGTATGCGTTAGCTTCTCAAACAGTATGATTTTTGATATGAGGATTCACAATTAAAAAAACAAACCCAACATTTTTTGTAAATACTTAGATTGTAGAGAGTACTTCTCATTATCAGTATGCATACTAAGGAACTGAAAATTAAGGCAGAATTTTCCTTTGAAAAATACTCATGAGGGTTCAGGAAAAATTGTAAGAACAAAAGACTGGGTGTATACTGTACAAATACCACTACATTGTTTCACTAGAAGTGAAAACAGTCCAAGTTGCCTTACCTGTTCAAGGACTGGAAAACTATAATGGCCATGCCTGCATCGAGTCATGCTGGAGAGACCATATCTATATAAAATCTTAGTTGAGAACTAGTTTAATAACTTCTCTCTATTGGCATTTTGAGATCCAGAAACAAAATGACAGAAGATAGGAAACTGTATTTATTTCTTCATTTTTTAATGAAGTAAAAACAATACTCACATACAAACTTACATTATAGAACCATGAGGCAAAGATAAAATGGGTAATTTAATTTCTTTTTTAAAAGAGGGGTTTTTTTGGAAGCTCAACAGGCAGAAGAGCCATCCTATGCAGTTAAGCTTTAAAATGCAATTTTCAGACCTTTTTTGTATTTAATGATTTTTTTTTTTCTCCACATGAAATCTAAAGCAAGACCATTTTGTCTGAGAGGTCTCCCTAGGCTGGAGAATTTAATGTTAAAATCTAAAACACCTCATCAGCTAATCAGGCTTATTGCAATGATTAAAAATGCCTAAAACCACTTTCACTTCCCTGTAGTCTAAAATTAATACAGGGAAAAAATAGATAAATTTATATTTATCCAATGCTAGAGAGGGTTTTGGCCATTTCTGATTTTGGCAAACATAATTTTAGCTGAGACCATGAATAGTTGCAAGAGTGACTTTATACAGAGCATAGTTAAGTACTGTGACAGCATGCCTCTATGGATGATCATTAGATTTTTCAGTTTAGCCATATATAAATACTGTCTGAAAACAGGCGAAATCACAAATGGATCCACACAACTCTATTACAATACTCAAAGCATTTTAAAATAAAGGACAATAGTGACTTATGACAGTGTTTAACTTTTTAATTAATTAAGAGAACAACAAAGAAGACAACACTATAGCCACTCAATTTAAAATCAATAAAGTACTCATTAATTCAGATCAAAGCTGAAACTGAATAATAAACTGAAGTTATATTATTGACTGGACCAAGGTGTAGAATTTGATGGGCTAATTCTACATGTTCAAAAATTAACTTTAAAATTGTCTGCTGCTCGAGATAACAATAATTTTGTCTATGGTCCACTCTGGTGCTCACTTTTGATTTTCTCTGCACAGTTTGCTCTGGTATGTCCAGTTATGCTGGTAGTGACATGGTACTAAATGCTAGCAAGCTGTAGATGGCATGAGAATGTGCTCAGCCCTTCCTAATGTCTTTTCCCAGTTGCTATCTGACTGGTACAACAAACCTGAGATTTTAGTTTTCTATTTTGTTCCTAATTCAATCCTTTCTTATGGCGAAAAGAAAGTAAGATTATTTATGGATATAAACTTCGCAATGTAAGCTATTTATGAGAACTTTCGTAAATTCAAAGTTCACAAATTCTACATAAAAAAATACTTATTTTTTGGCTTATTTTACTTTCACTTCCCACTACTTTTTTAATAGTTTATCATCTGCAATTTAAACAGCAGAACAAGACCTACAATGATTTGGTGGTAAGTGAATGGAAAACGGTGATTTAATCCGTTTGTCTTTGAGGCAATCAAATTGCTGATGTAACAGAAGCTGCAAATACAGAAATCATGCTAAAATAGTACAAGCAAAATGGTTTCTACCACACTGCTATATGTTCTGCATGTGACACATAACAGACAAAAATGGGTTTAGAACTTTTTTAAGTAGAAGAAATCAGTTTGAATGCAAACCACATCTTAGGTCTTAATGACAGTCTTGCAAGTATGTGGCGGATTTAGCTGCACAGTGTCCATCCCTCCAGGGCAGCATGAAGAGTGGGGGCCATACGACACAAGTCAAGAACATGCACATCTACCAGACATGCTCCTTTGCCATGGGAAGCATTTTAACAGAAATAAGTTACATAGCAACTAATTTGAATGGGCAAATATTTGTTATAGTGTTATAGCTATACCAATGATCAGGGAACTAAGGAGAATAATAAAAAATATATATACATTGTTGGATAGACTTAAATTTTCATGATCACTTCCTATTATTTTCATGTTTAGTATGAACTGTTAATGTTTTCTTACTCTGTACTAAAAATACAAGTGAATATACAGGAAGTTGCACCAACAATTATACTGAATAGCGTTGATAACAGCAGTGCTTCAAGTTGCTGATAAAGATTATTTTCCTCATGATACATTTACATACTGTGGACTCTCTAGAAAGCAGTGATCCACCTAAGTGTTAGCCATTTAAGGGAATAAAGACCCCAAATTATTTGCTGCGGGTTTGGCATATATAATATCCAAAGAAATACATCCCGCAGGACCTGGTCAGATCCAGAAGTCAATCTGTTAACATTGGCTACCCTTAACACTGGAGTTTGAGTCTGCTCTAAGAGTAAGGAAATTATTGCAAAAAGTGTATATTCATCTTATTGAATGAGGACCTATACAATTTCAGATACAGTATTTTCCATCAGGATGTTTTGCAATCAAGGATCACTCCAGAAGTAAAGAGACTTCCTGTGACAAGACTGTGTACCTTAAACTGAAGGAACATTAAATCAAATACATGAAAACTGGAAAACTATAGCCACAATTAGAGAGAAAATGAGGCAAGGAATGATATTCAGAACCAAAGAAGTCAATTGAACTGCAAGAACACCCCATCAAACCTCTCATTTTTTTCCCCAAGAAGGATAAAAACCAAGCTACACCAAATCACAACATATTTTACTTAGACAAAAGAGCGTCTTATAGGAGGGAAAGGGAAAAAGAGCTACATGGTACAGTTTAATGGATAGTTGTTATAAGGACATCACAATTAGGTTTGAGTAGTCACTAAATGCCAGCAGATCATTGCACACTCTTTCACTAAAAGAGGGAATACATCCTCAAATCCAAGGGTCTGACTTCTGTTCATGGCAGAGGTTTAAAAAGCATTTTGACATACCTAAGTGTAGGTACCCAGATATTATTGCAATTAGTTACAACAAATATTTCACTCAAAAGAATAACTACTAAAAATTTCTCTATTAGTATACAGATTCAGTGCCTACCCTTTCTGATTACTGCCATACAAATCTGCATTTAATTACAAAACAAGCCATTTCACAGGTGGTTTCTAAGAGAACATTAATTACTGCGTAACAGTATTTGTGTAAGGAGACATATCTCATAAAACTGATGTTTTGGGTGTGCTTGGCTTTTTTTTTTTTTTGGCTTTTTTCCCCCCCTTCAAGACTAGTCAAGATTATGGAAATTAATTTTCAGAGCAGAGTACCATCCCAGACATACCTACAAAATTAGTTCAAGCTTTCTCATATTACTACACACACTACATGGTCTGTTGAGTAAGATATTAATTTGATCCAGAGCTGGTTTTTTGCAAATGTTGACCACTGCACCTAAGCTTCTCTGTAGCTGCAAGATGTGCACTATAATACATCCCCTAGGAACAGATTTCAGTGACCTTGGGCTGAAAACAAACCTATGTCTGGAGAAAATAACAGTTAACGTATTCAGTAATTCCACAATTCTCCAAACAAGGATTTCTCCTTACTGAAAGCGAATTATACAAAAGTATTCAGCCTTTAAACAAAAATTAAAAAAAAAAAAAACCACAAAAAAACCAACCCAACCAACCAAAACAAAACAAAACCCCTCGACAAAAATTGTAAAAAATAAATAAATTTTAAAAAACCCCTAACCAACAAAGAAAACCAAAAGACAAAGACAAATGCACTCTGAAATTAGTTATTTATATATGTCCAAAGTGAAAACAGTTAAACATGGATATGACATTCGGCAATGTCTTATCTTTACTTTGTGAAGGTTTTTAAATCCCTCTTGAGCTGGAGTACCATTTTTAGCTTGGCTAGGTCAGAATGACACTGAACAATATGAGTGATGACACACTAGACAGCTATATGGACAGAGTTGTCATCAGCAAGCCAGCTGTGCTAACACCTGTATGTCCTGCACAACTGATCTTTAGGAACACGGATCAAGAAAGTCAGACTACTAGGAGGGGAAACAAAAGTCATTCATCAAACACTGAAATTAAGAGGCTCTCATTTGAGATGGAGGAGGAAAAAAGGTAGTATTTTTACTGCATTTTTTTTCTTACCACAGAGAAATAATAGTTTGTTTCCTACTATAAACTTCTCAGAGGAGTTATTTAGAATTTTAAGAATCTAATTGGGTCTCCTTTTTGATTTTTTTGCATGTACACATCTTCACTGTTTCAGTAGGCTTGTGAAGGGCTAGTTTAGAACAACCCAGGACCACAGAGATGGACAGACTTTGAGAAAACACACACAAGCAGGCTTCATTCTTAATGTGTCTAAACACACAGGAAAACCAGCTCGGGAGTTTCACTAGGCTAGGCAAAAAAATGAAGTTGAGATCTCTAAAATAAGGGCTTTTAAATCATTATTGAGATAACTAAGTAATATGATGGACTATAGATCACAGTTAACTAAGAGAAATGTGGCAGATCAGTATACCTAAATGTGTCGGGTCATATCTACAGCTAACTTAAGACTCATAACTGTTCTGCTCTTCCAGGACCTGATCAATTTGTGGTCTCCTTGCTGCAACTAACAATTATTGCCACTTACACTGAGTGTTTTTACTGATGTAGTCACTTGTATATGGACTTAAATCTGTTGTAAATTAATTCTTTGCAGGCCATAAAATTGTCATCATAAGGAAATGCATTTGATTGCTATGGAGCACATCAGAAATAACTATCTACTGCTAAAACCTTACTAATTCTCAAGTATTCAAAGGCCCCACCCCATCTCCAGCTGCCTCTTTGTTCTGTACAAAAAAACCCCAAACCATTAAATTAGAAAAAGAAAGATAATTCTGTCTTTGTATTTTTTACAAATATATAATAGGATGGATGATACAGCGTTCATGTATTTTTTTCAACTGATACAACCATGGGGCCCAGATCTCATAAACAGACAGTTTAGGGGTATTTCAGAGGAGACAACAGGGGTGGCACAACACAACAGTGGAAGGATTTCAAGTCATGACTGCTGACAGGTCTGCATGGACATTGTCCTGCCAGCTGGCATATGAACCTTTCAATCAGCCGAAATGAAGTGCACTACGGAAGTGGACGAAAAGTAATTTTTATGACCAACTGCCAAAAGGAAAGGAGCACACTGGATAGCTGCTTTCATTCCTGACCTGTCCCAAAATGTCAGAATGAGTAGGTTGCTAAGTGGTATTGGGAAAAACAGTGAGGACATCATATTTTATTAACCTGCTAAAACAGCCAAATCCTAAGCAGCCATGACAGGCTGAAAACTATGATAGACTAAGCTTGTCCAGATTTTAACAGTTAAGAGTACAAGGAGAAACAAACAATTTTCTGTATCTGGGAGGGCTGGCTCACTGAAATGACTTCCCACGGTGGTATGTAGCACAACCTAAATGCAGAGAACAGCAATTTAGGCAGGTTTATTTAGGCAGGCTGAAATGGAGGCAGCTATAGCAGTGTACCAGGTGCGGCCTCTGGGAGGACAGACGATTGCAGGACAAAGCTGGTTCCAGACCCACCACAGGACACAGCTAAGCCCCACAGCCCTGCTGGTGGCCCCTCTGTGAATTTAAGAATGGGAAAAATCCACTACACAGGGAGAGAAGGAGGGAAGAAAGACTGAACATCAAAGTCAGAGAAGAAGTGGGGAGGAAATGCTTGAGACACAGGATTAGGTATTTGCCCTGTAGCCCACAGAGAGAACTATGCCAGAGCACATGTCCACACCATATTCCATGAAGGATCCCATGCCAGAGTAGGTGGATAGTTCCTGAAGGAATTGAAATCCATGGAGAGTCCACACTGAAGCAGGTATTCTTGAAGGATGACAGCCCACATGGAGCGCCCACAGTGGTGCAGAGAAACAGCATGAGCACGTAGGAGCAAAAGGGAAGGCTGAAGATTTTAGCAGAGATAGTGTAAAATTATTTCTTCCTCTGATGGGATTACAGGATCACAGAATCACAGAATATTCTGAGTTGGAAGGAACTCACAAGGATCATCGAGTCTGACTCTTAAATGAATGGCCCATACAGGGATTGAACCCACAACCTTGGCATTATTACCATAATTAATAAATTACTGACTACACATGTTAAAGAATCTAGTTATAGAAAATTAACAGATCTAACATGTCTTATATTCTGTATTCAACCAGGATATTAAGAAGTAAAGAAGAAAGTAATAATGGGATAGAGTTGATCAACAAGCATAACAAGAATCTATTTATAACAAAAATAACCTCAACTTTTTGAGGGGGAAGTGTTTCAAGAAATAACTTATATTTCATACATAAAAAAGGACTGCCCAGGGGTTTTAAAATAAGACATGTTCTTAAATGATTTTTCTTTTTATTAGAAAACATTTTAAGAAAACTCTTTATGTTTGAACTTCAAGTAGATGGAATTTCCTTTCAGAACTCTTTCAGTAAAAATTAATTTATTTATGTGATCATTTTGCTATTACCTTCTGGTCATTTTCAGTATTTTAAGAATAAAACTGAACCAAACCAAAATCCTCTTGAGGTCTCTGTTTTTGCCCTTGGTGATATTCTGTTTTGGTTTTTTTCATTTGTTAAAACATTCACTTTGCATTTAGATATTTGTCCATAATATTTAGATGGCATAAGACGATGAAAGATCTCTTATATTATCAGGAACTCTGGTGGAAATAATTCAGCTCCAGGAGTAGCATAGAGATAGCTAATGTGACAAGACCCAGGATTAGACAAAAAATAACCTTCTAAAGAACATCTTGTAATTTATGAAGGACATGGAACTAGTTGCTAAAAATATTTTCTATCTTAGCATATCCAGTGCTCAAGTTCTTCACCAGTTATGCTTTATAAATATTCAGGTGGATTAAAAAGGTAGCTCTGCAATGGTCTTGAAAGAATCATTCTGGGCACAAGTATGCCCAAGCACTTTTTGGCAAAGTCAAATGCATGATACTGGATGGAACATCCAGTCATGGTTGGGAGTAGAAAGTGGTGTAGTGGTATATTAGAAACATGCACAGAGATTTTCTCCCTCAGCTCTGATTTCTCTTACTATTTTTGCTGAATATTACATCCCAGTATACCCACAGGCAGGTGACCTAATATCTTCATTGCTGACTTTCGGAATTCTTGTAAGGATAGAATAGAGAGAAGAATGAGGCCAGTTTAATGGAGCAGAGTATACTGTCTTATCCTGAGTCAAAGTAAGATTACTAAGGATGTCTGTATAATCCCTCTGAGGTCTATAGGCAAAAATTTAGCATTATGCATTAATAATACAGATTCTGCAAGTGATGCAGCGGAATTGTGTGGATATTTGCTCATGAATACATCAACGGAGAAATACCAAAACCTTCCATTTCAAACTCCCATAAGTATAACTGCAGTTAATAGTAGTACTTGTTCAGCTTCAGATGATTCTGAACTTTACCCATTTTCTTTTGATTTCTTTTAAAACAAAAGTAATTCCCAGAATTTGTAGTGGAAAAAGATAGGTTTATGGTTCCTTTACTAGTATTTAATCCACTTGGTCATGTTCTGATTTTTCACTGTGTGAGAAACCCTCTAAGAACAACAGTGTAAACTTGAGAGTTTACACATAAGCCAGGTTCACTAATGCTAGGTAATTAGTCACCATTATGATGTAGGGTTTACATTTCAGATATTTCCCAAACAAAGATCAATAATTTCCCTTTGTACTTCTAGAAGAAATGGTATGTCAAATTATGAATGATTTACAATCATTTTTTTTAGTTCCTGCAGAAAGGAGCATCCTGCCATTTCTAATTCTTATGTTTTCCTCATTCTTTAGGTTGACAAACCAGAAAGGATAAATTATTCTGCTACTCACTATTGTGCTATGGGGGCCTAACAACTTTGTACATCAAGAATTAAGAAGCAATATGGTAACTAAAATTTTTTAAAAAATGGCAATTTCTCAGTCAATTCACTGCATCAGGTTAATCAGTACTAAGCATGTGACCTTCTCTATAGCCTGTCCCCAAACACTTCAATCCTTCTGCATATAACAGCATTGCTTTCAAAACCAAAGCATAACCTTGCAATCCAGAACAATAAATTCTCAATGCCAAGGACATTACATGTACCTCTTACAGCAAAAACACACCAGTTGCTGCTTGACATGCATTTATAAGCTTAAAAGAAGCCAGTATGAAAAAGGCGGGGGCAAAAAGCGAGAGTCTCTACCAGCACAGTTTGCTGCAGCTAAAACACAGAGTTTTAGGTTCTGTCACTTTCTTCAACATTAAAGGAAAGAAAGACTTGAAAAGTTATATGAAAGTTATATTAGCAACACTTTTGGTGAACGCAGAAACTGAAATGAAGAATAAATTCCCATGTTGCTGGGAATTCAAGATGTGATAAGGGAAATTAACACTCCAAGGCAATAAAAACACTTATTTTGCACTGTGTTGCTCTAGACTGAAAACAGTTATAAAACAATCAACTATTAGAGCTACAGGTAAAAACAGACCTTTCTCCTAAATAATTAATATATAAAGCTTTGCTGGACTTTCAAATAATACTATATCAGGGCAAAATAGTGCAAGCCAAAGAGACTACTTAAGATACTCAATTTAAAAGATGTTCTAAAATAGTATCATGAAAGTTTCTGACTAGAGGTTACAACTTACAACTTAACCTTATTTTTTTGTCACGTATCAAAGATTAAAGTAGCATACACAAAGACAAATGTTTCATGGCCACCGTGAATGTGACATCACCAAATAAACTCTGACTTACACAGCACAGACTTAACGCCACAGAAACTGTCAACTGTTTGGATGTTCAATAGACTTCACTTGCTAACCAGAAAGAGTGCTCTCTGTGATTAAGTGTAGGAAAGTGGATTTTATAATAAGTTTTGTATTAAAAATAAGAAGTTTCTGTACTACAAAATTGTATTTTATTTCACTAAAAATGCATAGTTTTTTAGGATAAAAGAAGTTGAAGGTGGAAACAAACTCTAAGGAAAGGAGATCACTTTACAATTTCTACTCCTCTCCTTTCCTGAGCAAAAGCAGTTGTAAAACTTTAGCATCTTTGGAAATACAAAGAAGAATCCCTTTAAATTCTTACCTTATGAAGAGTGTCTTCCACAGCTTTCAAATGACTAATGATCAATTCTTTGTCTCTATTATAAGAGGGGGAAAAAAAAGGTAGATCAAAGAGCTGAAACTCAACTGATTTAGAAATTAATTTTCTGCTACTTTTTAACTATCATGTCTTTTCAAATAATCATTGATAATTCAAACTGTTATGTTTTTGTCTTCTTTTTATATCTCCAATGCAAACCTTAAAAAACAGTCCATGTGTCACTATTTGGCATGTTTCCACATGAAATCTCTTTCTGTTGAGGACTACCAATTAAACTAGTCATAATTATAGGCATATTAATGAACAACTATTGTGTTCTTGGAGAAGAAATCTGCAGCTTTAGATATAAAGGGAATGTTGAATTGAGTCCAGGCTCTGGCAGGAAGAGAACACATGCTCGTACATTTCCAAAAGAAGTCCAGCAAAGGATCCTATCCTAACAAATGGGAGGTCTGGAGAATGAAACAATTCCCTTATGCCTTTTTGTAGATTAGGGCTTCACTAAGAATGACAGCTTTCATCAGCTATGCTGCCACGAAAAATCTTGGCCTCAACTCATTATTGAAAGAAATAGAATTGAAGTTGCATAACACCATATGACTAAAGGAGAAAGGACAGCACGACCAACAAAACATCATAGGATGTCAAATGGAATCCATGCCAGAAAAGCTAATACACCTTAATATTCCAGGACTGTCTTTTATTTTACTAGCTATGTGTACATTTTGTTCGAGCTTTTACAATACCTAAACCAGAATTCATAGAATCAGAATGATTTAGGTTGGAAAAGACCCGTAAGATCACTAAATCCAACCATTACTCCAGCACTGCCAAGCCCGCCACTAAAAGGTCTCCTCAGGGGCCACATCTACATATCTTTTAAATAACTCTAGGGATGGTGACTCCCCAGCTTCCCTTGGCAGCGTGTCCCAGTGCTTGACACCTCTTTTAGGGAAGAAATTTTTCCTCATATCCAATATAAACTTCTCTTGGCACAACCTGAGGCCATTTCCTCTTGTCTATCACTTGTCACTTGGGAGAACAGACCAAGCCCCACTTCACTACAACCTGCTTTCAGGTAGCTGTGGAGAGTGATAAGATCTTCCCTCAGCCTCTTTTTCTCCAGTCAAAATCATGGCATTCTTCCCCATGGAATGGCTGCTCCTTTCTCATCTCTTGATTCATACATACTATCTTAACAGAAAATACAGAAAGGTCGCCAGAAGAGTGGAATTGGCTTTTACACTCCTAAAAAAACCACATAGACTTTTCTTTTTTCAGGATCTTGCCTTTCTTTGGAGTAGACAGTACCAAGGGTACTTGGTTCCTGGCTGGGGTTAAACCACAACACACAGAAATTACCAAAAGCCAACTCAATTTTTGTCAAGTTCACTGTTTCAGACACTTTCATTAATATTGTTTCTCACCCAGGAGGAAAGTGGAAAGAACTGCTGGCCACCACTAAAAGAAAATCAAGACAGCCATTCTTAGACCGAGCTGGACATCTTGCTGTCTTTTAAAGCCCTACAGATATTCAGGAAAGAAATTGAAAGACAGCCATGCATTGCTTACAATCACTTAGGTCATGGAATAGATGTTAAAATAACATTTTCCAAATAAAAGCAAAGTCTATTTACCTACTTTCTTTATATATTCCAAAGGGAAAAAAAGACACTTGTTATGAAGAGTTGGTAGAATAGTGACTGGTTTGAGAGCTTTCACAATAAAATAACATTTTCTGAATATAAGAATGGCCATGGGAATGATCTTGACTGGAGTGCATAAAATACGTTGGGAGTAGAGTGAAAATGGGCAAGCTTTCAAGAACAAATACTTCTTCTTCAGGTCATAATCTGTCCCTCAACACTCATATCAAATAATATTTGTCATTTTAATTAGATTGTTAAACATTTCACTGACAACTATATTAATTACATTATTTTGCTGGTGCATAAAACCCTCAAAGCTTCTAAGCTATTGTTCTTCAGAGGTCAAATGTACCCCAGGTATAATGAGAAATTTTAACTTTAAATTGAACTTTTTTAAAATCTTGGCCATGAACCAATAATATTCAAAGTGCATACTACTATAGCAGCAATAGATAGCAAAGTCTGAAAGGATTATAATTTTATCTGACTATATTACTCTAAGAGGTTAGTAATAATCTCATTCAAGTCAATGGAACAGCTTTCAACTACCAATATTTTCAAAAATGATCCCTGAACATTTCCTTCCACTCTTGAAGTTATAGTGTAAAAAGACATGGGGGTTACATCTAAATTCAAAACTCTCTCAAATCAGCAGATCTATCTATACTATTCCACAGATAAGACTAGGTCCAAAATGGGTTTCAGCCCCTTTAGCAGCTAAGACCTGTCACCTTGCTGATGTTTCTGCATTTATTATAAATAAATTGTATCTCTTTCTTAGAGGTATCATGAAAATAGAAAGAACAAACAATATTTTCTTAAATAAACAGAATGTGAAGAATCTACCAAAGAGATGTTGTCAAATCAGTAAGATAATTGGCAGAAAAATGCTTATGCTATTTCAGGACCAAGAATTTGTAACACCATGATGGCATAACTACAGAAAATGCAACACGTAGCTTCTTGAACTAACAGTTTTCTTTTTGGAAGACTATCACTGAATTTCAAAGAGAGGCAGATGTACTTTTGTTTTCTAGCATTACATTAGCCAAGGCTAAAACCCTGTGCATGAAAGTAAGAATTGATCTTTTGTCCGTTTTAAGTGATCTCCCCAAGGTCCCAGTGCTCACTTCGCTGCCGTGCAGAGGGCACTCTCTGCATCACGGAGGTTCTCGTTCAGTCGACGCTTGTCCTGCTCCAGCTGGGTAAGAAGTCTATTTTGCTGACGCAGAAATCGATCTCTTCTTCTCAGCTCCATCGTTGCCTCGGAGAGACTCTGCAAGCAGACAGAAAGCACAGTTACTTGTCAGCCCAAATAATTAACTTCAGTTTATGCCATAGGCTATTAAACAAAGTGGAAAACAGACTGACTGTGAAGTAGATTTGGACCATTGCATACTAAGGTTTTATGAATTCTCTTGCAAAAACATTACTGACTCAGAACCCCCCAGTTTTTAGTATATTGACTATGTACAAATATATTTATAAAACAAAATGATTTTTTGATCAAGCAGGGACATACACTATGCTACAGGTACAATATTTACAAATACCAGATCTAAACACAAAGGAAATAATCAAGAGTACAGTATTAAAGAACACAGAATATTCTCAAAACTTAATTGAAAATAAACATTAAAGAAAAGAATTCACAAAGATAGGGAATAAACAAAGAAGCATTTATTTAATATTCTGCACTATTCAGAAGTTCCAGTAAAATTAATAATCTAATATTCTGTTAATGCATCAAGTATAAATTTTGCTGCATTTCCTGCTAAGAATAGATCACTATTTTTTGGTGCTTTGTCTATTTTAACATTGGCTTTCCTATAAGCAAAATAGTATGTGTATTTTTTTTAACATTTCTCTCTGGTTTAGAATGAACACAACATGCTTTAATCAATTCAGATGAATCCGATAGATGAAAAATAGCACGCAGAACTAATTATTACAGAACCTGGCCAGTTTCTACTCCTTTCTGCTGGGATAAATCAATACATTTATAGACTGGAGTAGTCATAATTTGATTTCATAATTTGTTAAATGTTACAATTTCCCTACAGCCATTAATTGCCTTTTTAGAAAGAAATTATAATAGGTCGTTATAAACATTCTTTTACAAATAGCATATTTCCTGATATATTCTAAAACAATATAAAAGACTGCATAGTTGCAAGACTGAGCTCTTGTACACCTTGTTTTCAAAATTTATGGGTATGTTTTCTGCTTAAATTCTAAAAATGCTCTGCGTAATTTGTAGTCCGGAGTACTTGTTGTGGACTGTGGCACATGGAGATGTACTATGCTGTGGAGATGTATGAAGAACAGTATACAAAAAAGGCCGACAAAAGTTTGGAGGGTACTTAAAACTCAACTTATCAAAAAAAGTTTCAGACCTATCTAAGGGTCAGAGGCACTTCAAAAAATATTATGATAAATTTCTATAAAATAGCAAAGTACAGCATAGGACTGCATAATTCTGCAAAATAAACTGCAATCTGTGCACTGATGTAAGTTTTCTTCTAACATTCCTAAAGAGAAAAAGGCAATCAGTTACTTCAATGGTGTATTTTTAAGGTACAGCTCCATTACCTGTTCAGCAATTTTCAAAATCTAGGTTGAAATTAATCACTGCTGTAAGAAAAATTTTTTTAAAAAAGTTTATTTCAGAAACTGTAAACCCCAGAAATGTTAATGTTAGTCTTGTTCAAATGACTGCAGGTTGAATAAATCTATTTTGACTCTTAGTCATTATTTTCAATGAACAATTTTGATATGTTTCACCTACAGAAAGATAAACACACAGATATCATTTACCTACTGCACAAAGACATCCAAAACCTGAAGTCTTGCTTTCAAAAATTCTATCCTAATACCACCAGCAGCTATCAAAGCCCTATCTGAACAGACGAATTTGAGAATTATCAGATTTTCAGAAATGTTATTTCCAAGAAACCAGATGTGGATTAGCATGGATAAAGGGATCCATTTCTAATTCAAAACCAGAGCATTATCTTCTTCCAATTACTGTGATTACTGTTTGCTTGGCTAATTCAGCATGGAGGAAAGAGTTCTGAAAATCAAGCCAAATCACCCTCCACCCATATTTCCACCTTTGACAAATATTGAATATATTATATATATTATATATAGAATATATTGAACATAAAAAAAGGTCTCTATTACCAACACTTGGTCCAACCCACTTTCCCAGCTGATTGAAAAACCTGGTTTTAAGTAGCTTCTGCTAGTATTTTGACGCAAGTTATCTTTGGATGTAGAGGCTGTTGAACAGATTTTAGCTCCAAGATCCTAGCTGTCTAAAAGAGTAGAAGACAGGATAACAGGAACATTATGCATATTTATTTAATTTTTATTAGTTAGCTATCCTTCTGCAGGGGTTGAAGACTTGTCTGGTCCCACATAAACCTTTCATCACTGACCGCAGTGAAGAGACCCACTAGTCAAAATCTTCTGAGAGCTGCTAACTAATCTAGGTTACACATTGCAAACACATGCCTATTAATGAGGCAATAGCAGGGCCAAACTCTTTTAAGGGGCATGGCCAGCAATTCACACTAGCTGATGATGAAGCAATATAGAAATTGTTAAATCAAGTATCTTGCTGAAGAGCTGCTCTATTATATTAAAAAAGAACACAATTATTTACAGAAATCTCCAAAGGATTCAGACTTTATCTTCAAGTAGTATCTCAATATCTAAGCAAAATGGAAACTGATTTGAGCACTCCAAAAGCAGTTGCAGCAGTTACTTGAAGCTTCTTGCTACTGTGGGTTAAAGTCAAGCCTTGGAAATGTTCAAATACAGTGTGGTGTATTATAAAATAATGGCTGGCAAGCCTCTTTTTTTGCTTCTTCAGATTGATCTAATTAAAACCCTTGATAAACTTTATGGACTCTAATATTTCCAGCTGAGTGACTGAAACCAAGAGGGTGTGCCTCAAGGCAGCAAGGCAACAATGATAAGCAGCAGGTTAGCCACTAATTTCTCAGCTAGGGTAGATTGTGAAAGTGTGATGTTCTGATATCCAAGAAAGTGTTCAGGAGAGAATAGGATAAATCAAGTTTAATAACTCTGCTCCTAATTGTTCCCTCAATGCTCCACTCTAATTACTTGGAGAACTCTCCTGACTGTCACCTGATATTAAGTTGTTGGAGGCTGAGTGTGGAGCAGTGAGATAATCAATAAACATTTAGTGGGGAGAAGAATGAAGATCCCGTTAAGCAGTGGGAACCTGCAGCACCCAAAGCCCTTCTGCTCATGAGAAAACCTATGGGAGAGCCATAGTGATTGCAAAGCAATAATCCAAAGCACTGGTTTTAGGCTTTGAGGCCTTTAGGCAACAGTACATTTGAGAAAAAAAGGTTAACACGGTCACCCTAATTACAGCCCATTTTCACATTCTTCATATATAAGCAAAGACAAGCCAATTAGGTAGAAAGGAAGATAAGGGAAGTTTTATTTGTATACTAATTAAACCCCTGATGAAATTAAAGGAAAAACATACAGCTCTGTAATTGTGTCTGAGAAAGGTCACTTCAGGTTCAGTTATCAGAAAAGCACAGCCTTGAGATATTTCACTTAATCCACAATATAGCCCTTATTTTGCCCCCCAGGTCTTAGTATTTACAAAAATAAGAAAATTTCAAAACCTGATAATGCATTTATCTTGAAATGTTTTCTGTGGACAATTACAACTGTTAGAAAGTTGAGGCTAACTATGATAAGAATGAAGGTTTTAAAAACCTAGTATGTTTGCACATAGTTCTGTGAAGATGCTGAGCTTTCACTTTGAAGTACAAGTGATTCTGAACCAACTTAGAAGCTAAATTCCAATTTATTAACATTCTGTAAAATGCCAGTTATCTGTCTTACTCAGGTTTTTAGGCATCCAGGTTCTAATTCAAACAGCATTCCTTCCTCTCCAGTGTGCCAAAATCTCATACATGAGCTGAGTTTTCCTCAGAATTCTTAGAAGGAGTTTCCTTTAGAGACATTTAGATTTAGACTTTTTTTCCCTCACAAATTAAGCACGAAAAAAACATTTGTTGGAGAGACCAAGAAGCAACTGATAGCACTGAAGAAAAACCCCACTGGCTGTCTGTTGGTTTAGTCCTTCCACAAGCTTCCTTTAACACATTTAGGTTTGCAGTGAGGAATCTTTTTATTCAAAACCCATTACAAAAGCAAATCAAAGTTTAACAGTTTGTCATTCTTTACTCAAAAAAAGGCACTCTATTCAAAAGACAACAGATGGACAATTGCTCTAGATCAACAATGACAGTCACACGGTTTAAATTCATGCAAAGCATGTGTGACACATTTATACTGAGACTGTATTTTCTAATATCAACTAAAGCTAGATCAAACTGCTTAGTAAATTAATTTAAATTGCACAGACACAACAGTACAAAATACGCTAATACACTGCAGTATGTGTATTATGAACTAATTTGTGAAATTGAAAATTTTCTTTTCCAGATGAAGTTTTATACGTATATTCTCAATTTAGATGCAAAATACTACTTTTTTAAAAATATATCCTGAAAGCTGTCCTATACACACAACTAATAAAATTTCAAAATGAAAAAAATACAGAAAGTTTAGTCTGCAACCATTCCTTCAGCAGTTTAAACACTTTTCACATAATCCTTGTTGACAAACATCATCTTCAGGATGATCTCTAAGTGCTCCTCGAAAGTGTGCAAGTACCCTAGAGTAGTCTGCACCTTCAAATGGTTCCAATCCAAAATGTACAAAAAGCTACATTAATATTTAATGTTTATCACATTTTTAGTGTGCATGACTGCAATGCAAACCAAATACATCAGCTCAAACTACACAGCTGAAATTCCACAGGATGTTTTCTAAAAAGAATCCCCATTTATCAAGAAGAAATAAAAATGAAGCTTATTCTATCAAAAGAGTGGGTTAAAAATCTTAGGGAAAAAGTTCTGTGACAAAAAAAATTCATAACTGAGCCTTCTCATCAATACTTAAAAAAAATCAAACACGTGTAAGAAGTATATGGAGACCGATATCAAGAAGTAAGATGGATTTACACTTCTCCAATACAAACTAAACTACAATATCAACATACTATATCTGGATTCACTGCGTGTTTCAGTGTCTGCAATAGTGTCTTAAAACAGTTTGCAATTAATGCCATGTGGCTGATCTGCTCTTGCAAAACAACTAACCTGAGACTGACCACCGATGACATCCCTTCAAAAACAAATGCTTTCCTATGCCATTTAAATTTCTCTAGGAAATGAAATATGAGTGCTAGAAAAGGACAATTGAATGAGCTGTATCTGCTTTGCAGAAAAAACAGTGATTTTTTCAACCTCTTTGCTACTTGACCTTCATCCTGACAACAGCAATCTTTTCGTATACTGGCACTGAGAGAAAGGACAAACCTGACGTTTCTTCTCTGACTTACGTGATATAGCATGGAAGCAGTTAAAAACAGTTTACAGATCTCAGAGTATCTAACAAGGTGCAAAATGCTCTTCATGTCTTTGTAAGTGCCTTGTGTAATATAATGAGGCTATGAGTGGGTCTATTAAGCAAAATGAATACCAACCTGCACAATCATTTAAATAAATAACCAACTGGTGAAATACTGGTGAATGAATGGATACTTGCAGACGTATTTTCACATTTCTAACACAATATCAAATACAATTGCTTGTGATTGTTTTATATGGAAAATTCTTATAATACTGCATACAAACTATGATTTCTCCAAATCAGTATCAAAAATGCCAAGCAATCATCTAAAGATAATTACGAGTTAAATGACAGTAGATGTAGCTCTAAAAAAAGTTGTAATATACAGCTACTGTACAAGATCTAGAGCCTGAGTATTAAGAAACACTTAAATTAAATTTTATTTGAGAGTCATTCAATGGACGGGATAGGGAAAATGCACTCATTTTCATTTTGCAAGAGATTTTTCTTACAAAAGTCACTTGAAATTTGAGGCACTCGGGTCATGAAAGCAAACGGCATTACCTATGTATGTCCAGACAACAGTTTGTTTATTGACAGAAACACAGCTCTTAGACATTCAAGCAAGTTTAGGTACCTCAAATATCTCACCAGCAGTGATTCAAGCTGGATTACAGAGCCTCAAAGACTTACAGCTAGGTTTAATATCTCTATGCTATAGTACAAACATTTCTCAACAGAAAATCTATTCTGATCAACAAGAAAGGAATGTATTTTTCAACTGCATTAATAAAGATGTTTAGCAATGTATGACTGAAATTGCTTTGTGAAGTCACTGAGCTGTGCATGTTTTAAAGCTATTGTGAATCAAGACCTTAGTAATTTAAACACAGTAGCTTTTCCTGAATAAGACCACATAACATAAACCTCTTCTAGAGAACACATATTATGCTCATTCAGCTTCAATTTAAAACTAAACTTTTAAAGTCTTTATGTGAAGTATTCACAAAATATAAACTGTCCACACATAACCTAGATCCTCATGAACTGTTGAAGGGAGACCCTTCTGAATAACAAGATGCACCAGGCCTTTCAGACATACACTGATCCAAACAGAAAGAATAACTGAGACCCACATTTAAACTGTGTTTTGGAAAATATTAAAGCACATGAAAAAACTTATGCACATTATAGTTTAGAAATTTTTACCGCCTTTTAAGCCCAGTGAATTTTATTAGTATTACTGGAAAGATGCAGAAAGGGATTATACCACTTAATAGAACAAATACAATTTTAGAAAAACTCAGGCTTTATGACTATGAATTTTATGAATAACCCTTGAAGTGAAGTGAGAATAAATTTTTTTAAACAAATGCATGGTGGCGTGAGTACATGATCATTCACTCCTTATTCAATTTCTGACATGCTACCTCAAGACCAATGTTTCTTTTTTTTCCCTAGATATGTAAATTTCTCTCCCAGCGTAACACTTAGCCCTTTGCAGCCACAGACTAGAAAAGACCCAACCCTGCATAAGCAGCAGATTTTCTGTGCCTTGGCAGTGTCATGCCATTAAATCAGATATTTCAGTGCCACAGAAAAGGAATAATCTTGGGGTTTTTCACTGTTACACTTTTTACCCTGGTAGACCCTCAGCCTTATAGTTGGTACAGTTCCTGTATTTCAAAAAGATTGTTTACACCTGGTTTACATTGCAAAAGATGACTTTTTGTAACTGTCCTGCATCTGTAAGTGAGGCACTAATATTACAGACTAACTCTGATGTTGCTCTGTAGAGCTGCTCTCTGCAATACTGTTGTTTAATTTTGCTATACATTATCTAATAGTGCACATTAGTACACACTATACAAGACACAAACACAAACAGCACTTAGACTTCACTTTCAAAATGCTACTCTATCACATGTAAACATATAAAAATATTTCGTTGTATATCTATGAGGACACAACACATTGCACCAATTTCTTGCATTTCATTATCGCCTCTCTCATCTCTCACCGCCTCAAACCATCTGCCTCTGATTATGTCCTACTCGTCTTAATGATCCTGCATTACCAGTGACATTTCTAAGCCCTAGAAGAGATTATTTTAAATTCTCAAGAAATACTCTTCCATTAGATCTGTATCACAAAATTTGTTTGGAATATTTCTAAATGGTAACACTCAGTTAAAACAATCCAGGAAGAAAAAGAAATAACAGCAATAAAATATTAACAATGACAACAAAATAAAAAAAAACATACAAATTAAATAACCACACTTACATTTCCATTGTTTATTTAAAAACGAATACAATCTGAAGTTAGGGGGCATTTGGACACAGACAAAAAGTCATCAGAGTCAGTCATCAGTCAAGTCAAAGTCATCAGTTGGTTAAATCACACATCATTCTGCTTCAGAACTAAATTTGCGAAACAAATACTATCATACCTTTTCTCTGTCTTCTCTTTAGGCACTGGTTCAAAAAATTGGAATATTAGGAGTCTTCAGAACAGCTTCAAGAAAATTTCTAAATACAACTTCAGGTTCAGTTCTAAGTGTAAAATATACTATCTGTGACCTCAATATACTGGTGGCCCCAGATAAGTTTCATTTACTGCTGCAGGTAATTCTGCATCCATTTCTTGGAAGAGGCTGGTGCACAATTCCACCATACACAAGTGCATTAATGTGAACCATCACATTAAGAAGTTAGGGGCAATGCCAAGTATGTCAATTAGTGACACGCAAAGGTTTGATCTTGCTTCATAAAGAGTTTTTGATTTTCTTTAGTTAATTAATTAGACAAATCTCCTTTTCTTAGCATGGCACTAACACTAACATGGGCTTCACAAGATTTATCACTTTATATTGCTTACATTCAAATACTGCATTTCCCTTCAGAAGAGTTTTGACTAAACCGCACACGCAAGGTATGCGCATTTCCACACAGCCCCAAGTATTATTTAGCGTATGAATGTTTTATTTCACTATCAGGCCAGCCACATTCTGCATGAAGTTCCTGCAGGGAGAAAACATGCATACTTGATTCTCTTTATTCCTTTTACTTTTTAAACCTCAATAAAATAAGAAAGAATGGATAAATATTCAATGTCATATTAGAAGGTCTGTTCTTCTATACAGGTCACCCCTATCCTTCCATTAATTAAAAACTGGACAGTCGTCACTTTAGCAAAAAATAGATACAGTAAAACAAAATTTAACTTACATAAAAGGCGACTTTAAAATCATTCTATTGAAAAAGCATCAAAGATATATTACATCCCAATATTCAAGCAAGGAGATCAAAGTGCTATAAAGACATATTGATCGGATGTCTCACTTTCCTCTGGATATGCTTTGAGTCATACCAAGTGCCAACTGAGAACACAAAGTTTAAACAAGGAATAAATTTCCCTGAACACAGCAAATACAGATCCTGAAACAGCTGAAACTGGTATGTTAACCAGTGACAGCGATAAATCACCACAACTGTTGAACTGAATTACTATTTATTTTTCTCTTTTGGTGTATTTCCTAACTCTAGGACAAAATGGCATCATGATGATATAAAACTCGGATAGTTACCTGCTTCACTCACCTACAGAAACAACAGAAATAAATATGCCTATCACTAGGTGATACCACGCTGCCAATTATTTTAGTAAATTATTATTAACATTTTTTAAGAACACTCATTTCTTCATTATCACACCTGAGACATTTTCCTGTAAAACAAAGTAGTATTTATAAATAAAATCTTAGGACTGCTACTTAGAATTGAGAATCTTAAATGTATAATTCTGAAATCACTTAATTGCTTATTGCAAAGTCCAGAGAAGAAACAAAACAAAACAAAACACTAAAAAACAACAACCACAAAACACAATGACAATTAAGGAGGTTTTACTTAAACTAGAAAGATTTAGAAACATTTTTAAAAGTCTTTTTAACTGAGAAGTAAAAGAATATAGCAACAAGAATCTCACGGGATTTTTCATAAATACACATTGTAAAAGACAACACAAAAAACTAGGCAGCATAAAAAATAATTTCTGGTTTGAGTTTGTTACCCTGCTATAATCTTGAAGAGCTTCCATGCTCTTCATGACTAGCAGAGCACAGCATAGCTACAGATTTTGGAAGCTGAAGTCGGTAGAAATTCTGAAAAACCTTCTCCTTGAAAATCACTGAGTACCTAATGGAGTGTCAAATTAAATGAAAAGATCAAATTATATGAAAGACAGACACGGCTGCTGTCATAGTATGTAGCCAAGGGGACACAGGTGCAAAGGAACGCATCTCTTGTTTTAGCCTTATGCTAGTTAGGGACAAAATTACATTTCAAAAGGTTAATTATATTTCCATAGCTATTTGAAAGATTTTACTTATGGTTTCATAAGAAGGTATAAAGATCTTTGCAGAATTAGTTTTGCACAAAGAGAAAGGGAGAACATGGTAAAACATAACTAAGGTGAAAAAACGATGAGGCCCTGGAGATATCCTAGATAAACAGCAGCAAAAATCAAATCTATGTATAAAGGACTTCTATATCAAGAAGATATAGAATGTGTATAGTAAACAGTCCTACACATTGATGTCTATACTACTAGGAAAAATAGGGTTTAGAACACCTCCTTTAAAAAAATCACATGCTGTTTTAAAGATCTATTGATTCCCTCTGCACATCTCAAGGTAACACAGTTACTTTGTAGTTGATCCAATAATATAACAAAGATCTCCCAGGCACTGGATTTACCAAGAAGCCTTTTCAGTATTTTTGAGTGAAAACTGAAAGATAGTTGAAGGTCTTGAAATAACACGGATAAATGGTATGTAAGTACATATGCTTAATAACCACACACTATAATTACACAATAATCCCATTTTTCTTCCAAATTACTTGTCAATAAATCTTTCTCACTGCACTATAAATTCCAAGGTCATGGACAGAGGTATTTATTAGTATAATTACAATGCAGAAATAAAACCATTAAGCTTTTAGATCCTGATATTGTTCCATTTATTCTCCCCTTCCCCCAAGGGAGGCAAACAGTTCCTACAAATGGAATACCCAGAAAATATTGGATGCTACTTATAAAAGACTAAAAATATGTTGGCTCATGCAATTACTTTGTTAAAGTTTTCTATCTAAACTTCGACAGAATGTCCGACTTACCTGTTTTTCAATACCACAGCGCAGCAAACAGACTCAGGATGCAAAGCATTCTCTGAAATAGGCAATGTTAAGACAAAACCACTTTGGATTTCACCGTACACCAGGCAGAAATATATGGGACCAAAACAAGCAAGGTCTCAGCCATTTGTCAAGAAGTCATTTGCAGTCCAAATTTGTGGACTCTTGTTTCCGCAATTTCATTATTCCTAGGCACCAATCTACCTGTCTTGGTTATTTGCCGCCTTCTACAATCCACCAGAAGGGCACCTAAGTGTATGATTCATAAAATGATTGTTGAAATCAGGCTACTGAATCAGTCTAACATGAACAAACTTATTCCATAATTTTCTGGAGAAGGGTAAACCTATTCTTACCCAGAACTTAACTCCTGGTCATAATTAGCTTTCAAAGATTAACTAAAGTCATGTAATAATCATGACTTATTCCAGTATTCTATATAGTGTCTAAATTACACACAAATTGTTTTAATGGTGATGGTATTTTCCTCACAGTTATCTTAAACTCTTCAGCAATTTGAAAATATGAGTTTTTTCTCAGGGAAAAAGGGATGCTTTTTCTTATTAAAAGAATGTTTACATCTGGTTAGATTGAACATAAATGTAATAAACTGCCTATTACTTTCATTCTTCTTTTGATGTAAAGTAGAAGTAATTTGGATATAATTTTATTATTCTCTTGCTATATGAAGATAGTAAATAATATACCTGAATAATATTCTTAATACCAACCAATAAAATATTATGTAGTAGCATAATTTAAAAAATAACAAAAATTGCATGAATACATGTTCAAATTCCAATGTAAAACCTTAACATTTCTCAAAAATTAACTATTACTGACATTCAATTTCTAAAAGTGGACAAAAGAGGAAATGCAGGGAATGAAACAGTAACACAACAGTAATGCTGATATCCTTGAAAAATAAGAGCTTTTAATTAAATTATGTTTGTGTGAGTTACACTGCAGTATTGCACTGCTGTACTGACCCTCATGTTAATGCAATCATATAATGAGTTCATAACAACAAATTTGAACTCTATTCCTTCTCCCATTCTGGTCATTACTTATATATTTTCCAGAAAGCTTGACTTAGAAAAGTTAGGGCAGACCTTCAACAACTTGGTTGACAGTTGCTTGGCTGCTTCATTGATGACTACAGCAAAATACATATCTAAAAGTCACATGCTTAGACTAATGCTAATTCTGATGAGTGTCCTAGGCACAGAAAAAAGGAAATACACAGACTTAACAATCTGTCTACAAGTAAGTTCTTCCCCCCATGGGTGGTTGGGCACTGGAACAGGCTCCCCAGGAATGTGGTCACAGCCCTAGCCTGATAGAGTTCAAGAGGCATTTGGACAGTGCACTCAGGCACATGGTGTGACTCTTGGGGATGATGTTGTGCAGGGCCAGGAGTTGGTCTGTTCCAACTCAGGATATTCTATGATTCTGTGAATCTAACTCCCTAGACAAACCACAGGAGAGTGAAATTTAAAGTGAAGTTTAAGTCTAGATATCTGAAATACAGATTCAGTAATATCAGAATGCAATCTTTTTCTCAGTTGTGCTCTCTTTCTTTTTGCAGAAAAAAGCCCTCAGGTCCAGCCCACAGCTGTGTGTTATCTATGTGTCTTCCTATTACATAAAGCCACAGCTGCTAGAAGGAAGACTATCCCTTCCCATGAACCTAAACTTCAAATACAATGCATTGCAATCTATAAGCAATAAAGCACAAAGGACCAGCTCTTTGACAAGTTTGTAGTTAACCTAAGTCTTTGAAGACTAAGAAGTTACCTGTAGTTGAAGTTATGTAATAGACAAGGAGAACAAACAGGCCTACTTACTTTACAAATAGTTAACACAAATTGAAATACCTGACAAACCTCTTTAGCCTGTAATTTATTGTACCAAGAAAACACATTACCTCTTTCGACTAAGAACAGCGCAGATGACAATACTAATCCATTCTTACCTACTTTATACATTATTTAGGTGTTCAGAACATTGACAGTGTAGAAACTAAAAAAAAAACCAAAAAAAAACCCCCCCAATTTAAGTAATGAATTATGAATTTTAGTTTCTAAACTATTCAGAAGGGAGCTTGCTTTTAAAATGCTAAATGTCATTAACACAAATTCTCTGTTAAGTTAGATGCTAACAGTAATCAGCTATACTGCTTTTTCTAAAAAACAGCCTTATATTTAATGAGGCAATGCACAGAAGTGCAGCTTCCTGACAAAGTGACAAACAAATTTTCAGGATCAACAGTATCCCTCAGCGCATCCGAATCCGAAGAATCTTCTTAACTTAAGGTGTCAGAGGAAAACAAATCTCAAATCTTATTTCTATTCTTACCATTACTGCAAACTTTTTGAGAAGCATGAAAATCACTTGGTCTTCCTCATATAAGTGAAGCCTTTTAACCTTTCTGTTAAGTTAGAATACTGCAGCATTTTTAGAAATAACTGTAAAACTGACATACAAAGTGTATGCAATGGTACTAGTAAAAAAAAAATGTATAAATATTTGAATTGGTCTTTCAGGGAAAATATGTGGCTATAAATGTATGAAGAAAAAAAGCAGTGAAAACCAGAAAATTTTGTACCATCTTCACCTCAAGTTCACCTAAGAACTAACTGACCCAGCCTGCTCAGGGAAAACATCCACTTCTAACAAACACAGAAATCCCAGTCTTCATTGGAATCTGATTAATTCAGGTATGCCTGTTTAAGTGAAGGGTACTCTGGACACATAACATGTATGTATGATTTGAATGACATAGATACTGAAAATAAAGACTCCAAACCTTCCCACTAGAAAACACCTTTTTGTGAGTGTTACCCAAGCATTTGGATGAGATTTCTTTTCCCTCACTTATGTTGTCATAAATCAACGGCAGCTTCACTAAACTCAGTGGATTAAACAAACCCAAAATTTGGGTACCTTCTTCTAAAACAAGTATTGAAGTCTATGTTGAGGTCCATCAGTATCAAATTATATGATTTAACATCTATTGCACTTGAGCCTTTATTAAACAATTTATAGGACTTACTCCATAAATAAAACCTTAAAAATATATTACTTTTATTACAGGTACTAACATACCTAAATGGAAGTAAATATATACACAGTGCAAGAAAACAGAAAACAAAAATACTTAGCTTGATTAAGACCAGCTTGTATCAGGAATTAAAAATATCTTTGTTATTGGTACCTGTTTAGCATTTGTGTAAAGGTTTCTCCTCAAAGAAAGAGGAATCAGAACAAATGATTCCCCTCATCTAATAAAAAAGAGTGGCGTTAAAGAGTTGCTTAGTTCCAGCTGACCTTGAACATAATTGGCTACTTTGGATGTCTCTATGGTATATGCCATTAAGAAGATAAAAATATACAGGATTAAAATCTGAACTGATAAAGCTAAGAAATTAAGTATTACTCCTTTAATAAGCCTACTTTATGGAAGTACGTGAATACCAAAATATCTCCTCACTGATTACTGCTGAACTGTGAATAAGTTTAAAAATAAGCTATCAAAAGTTGAAGTATCTAATATTTTAATTTTCTTCTTCTTACCTGTTTAAAAATTATGAATAAAGAATTCAAGGCAAGGTTTTTCTTTTACTTCAAGACACCCTGCTCTACCTGAACTCACTTGTATGCTACCATACTCACCAAATTTTTATATACACTTAGTCTACACTGGTAAGATTATTTTGTATCCTAAGATGAAGATCAAGGCATTTTTTTTTCTATTTTACTTTGTACAGTGCAATGGGGGGAGATTTCTGTATTACTTAAGCACTTAAAAACCTGTACAATTGTAAGAACCCAGTTTTACAAAGGCAAGGTTCATTATTACTAAGATGAGATTGTTTCACTGCGCTGCAAAATAGGAGCTACAAAACCCCCAAACATTTTAAGTCACAAACCCCAATTAGCTAAAGAAAAGGGTCTGTCAATCAAAATGCCAGGGCAAAGGCAGAGACCGTTTCTTCCTGCTGTCAATAAAGGCATGAACAAGGTTGGATTTGTGGTGAACTGTGAGAGAGAAAAGAGACTGTTTCTTCAATTTTAAAATCCAAAACATATAGGGCTCAAAATTTAAAAAGTACTTTTACCCCTTGGTGGCAAAGCAGGTTATATTAGACTGCTACTAGAATTTTGAAAGTACTTATTCAACAGAGGTTTGGAAAGGTAAAAAACAATGATAAAAAGTGAAGGTGAATATATGATTTAGGATGTATACATTATGAAATTTTATCTGCATGACTAAAAAAAAAAAATTAAGGACCACTAGATCATTAACATGTATTGCCATGCTACCACAACTGTTCTTGTCTCCTTTGTTTATGCAGTCATCGATACATGCTCTTACAACCAAAATGCAATTTTGTGCTAATCTTTGTAGTAAACATTATGAGAAAATTACGAGATATCAATTGACCTTCTAAGGTGAGGGACAGTACACAGCAACAAGTCGACAACTTAAATTTGGTTTAAAATTCCTCCATGGGAAGGATTGAGACTTACAAAGTAATAAACCAAATCAGTGTACCTATAGATAGTAAACTTCAGGCCTAAGGTTTATTTTGTCAACATTCTTCACCTCCATCCTATCATCTGTATTTTTACATTGCATTGTATCTTTAAAGCTTCCAGCAATAATCAAGCATTTTACACTAAATCGAGTTGTTCCAGTAGCAAACAACTATTAGATGACTGCAGACATAGGATGCATTTTAGGATCGTGACTTTCTCAAAAAAAATTTTATCTAGCCTTCAATTAATAAAAAACAGAATCTGTGAAATCTAATTCAGTATCCAATAATCTATGTAACGTATCAGTTTAAAAATTCTTCCTATATTTAAATTGCCTACGAATGACCTTTTACTCCATTTCCTCTGAACAAATGAAAATATGTGTTTAAGCTAAAGTAAAACATGGTGAAAAAACATGAATTAATGTATAAAAAGTAGACACTAATGAAGACTTCAAATGAGATCTGTCTTCTATTCCTTTCCTTCTTTATATTTCTAATAGCCATTTAAAAATCTTGAATCAAGCATTTCTCAAAGAAATCAAACACAAGACTAATGGCTTATATATACTGCAGTTATATCAGAAAGAAAATAGCAATAGTATTAACAAGCAACCTGACTGAAAACACTAAATAAGTTCATTCTTCCATTTAAATGGAACACCCAAAACTAGGGAACTGTGAGGGAGAAAAAAAACCACAAAAACCAACAGGTACTTGGAAACATCAGTGTCTTTCACCCTTAGTGAGGTAAGGCATTTTTAGCAAATAATAACGCTAGTGAAAACTCTCCTTAACAAATTTAACAACATCCTTCAGCATCCTCCACTATACAACACTTCAAATCTCAACCCTGCTGCAACTCATCCTCCTTGACATCCACTTTCATTGTTGTATTTTCAACATTCCTGACATTTCTACTAGTTTTGTAGCTTGAACCATTTTGGTTCTCCTGCTTCGTGACACTTCTTCTCTCAGAATCACAAGTGCTTCTATTTCTCAAAATACTGGTGAAGAAATCTCTTTTGCTCAGCTGTCGACTCACAGAAGAATACTGGGAGATGGAAAGGCAACAGTAGGGCTGAAGAGCACACACAAGTCGCAAAGCTTGCTTTAAACAGAAAATAAATAAAAGCTGCATCACTCATTATTGGCTTGACATCACAAAGTTTTCTCTATTCCCATGTTAGATATTCACCTGGTTTCAAACCTCTAATACCTCTCTATTCCTTCATTTGTTATCAGAGATTCTGGTAACATCATCTTTTCCCTCATTACTCGTTACACCTACAGAAAATTCTAAATCCTGACGAGAAAGGATTTCTCTCTGTCGTCACCTCGCATATTCTGAACTGACAAATGCATTTTCTATCACAGGATTATATTTAGAAAACAGACAATCCATGTTTTAAAATATTATTGTGATCTCTATAAAAAATTAAAGTATCCCTGTTCTTTTTCATTTGTTTTTTCTATAAATTGCAATCATCTTGTGATAGCTAGAACTCCTGTCAGTGACATTTCCTGTAAATTTCAGACACTTCACATATATTAGTGAATACCACCCAGTTACAAAAGCAGAAAAGTGATGTTATACCTTGAAGTATCATCTTGAAACTGTTTTGAATAGTTTAAAATTTCAATGGACTACATTGTATATGTGCATTTACTCTACAGTTTTATTTGCACAAGAATGGCAATATTCAGCTTATTCAGCGAAAAGTAAATTTCAGATGCCTAATTCAGAACAATAATCATCTTACCTTTACAGATTCACTTAAGACTTGGGTTTTATCTGCTTCTTCATTGGATTGCAATGCTAGTTTATTATTTAACTCCTGTAGCTGTTGTGCTTGTTCATTCAAAAGCAACTGTGCCTGATGCTCCCGACGTAATGAATTATTTAATTCTTCACAAACACTTTCAAACCTCTCACGGGTGATCAATTTCTGAAAAGAGAAATAAATTGTGTTTGATTGTGTAACTATACTTACCTGTTTACATTAGTGACTTTCCAAGTTCCACTTGCAAACATATTAAATTCTAAACCAAAAGCATGCTAAAGGTTATTTTTACTTAGGTTTTTTAAATCAAAGACAGATCACCCAGCAAAAAAATTGTCAGACAACTTTATTCACTGTAGTTTTTCAAAACCGCATTCAGGCTACTGTAAACAGTATGCATTTGCTATTCTATTCAAATTAAAACCCTACAGTGAAAAGAACCAATATTTAGAAGGAAATAACCAGATCAATATCCCACATTTTATTGCATATCTTGCCAACCCTTTTAAACAACTTCTTGAGCTCTTTCTCCCTTTCCAAAAATGTTCCAGAAAGACAAAATAGGTCTTCAAGGAAAATCGCCGTCTATATTTGAATGGCAATCTAAACTGTGGTAATTTCTTCCAACTGTTCCAGAACTGTAGGCAAATAAAACCCAGTAAGAGCAAAACTGAAGATGATTAGATATAATTTTGTCTATTTGAGTAAAAAACCACCACAGTTTTACCAGCTGGAACAGGAAAGGGAACGGATGCAATGCCATCTGTCAAATATTCTCTGCTTGGAAGTCTCTTGATTGGGACACACTAATGGGTCTACCAACTAGGCTTCACTATCAGTGGTCACAACTACAGAAAATGCTGCTTTTTCTGGGACACAACTGTTTTAGTTATACTGTACACCTGCAGAGCATGTATCCGAACCCTTAACCATTCACTATCTCAAACAGAGCAAACATATGCTCAATTCTGAACCTACAAGAAATAAGCATAATAGGAAAGGTGCTTAACGAATTTCCAGCGTGCTAAAACAAGACAAGTTTCTTTCCCCTCCAAGGACTGAAGGCACAGTTCTGTACGTATGACAGGGGCCAAACTCAGAACCCACCAAACAGCGTCAATCCCCCAAACACCATGCCCATATGCTTGTGGTTTCAAGCAGTTAAGGAACCTTTTTGTTGTGTCTTCTCATTCCTGTCAGACAACGCTATTTAAAGGTTAGTGAATGCATTGTGCTTAAGTAAATCGATCAGTGACAGCTAGAAGTCAGAGGAATTTGGTCCACATATGCTAGCAGGAATGCAGAAGAGGGCCTGTTTTTCCTCTTACATAAAATTAGTCCTTCAGGCAAACAACCACACTAAAATTTGCATTGACTAGCTCAGGACATAACCCAGCATCAAAGTATGTATCAAAGTATGCATCAAAGTAACATGTATATCATAATATTCAGCAATACTCACACAGAGTTTATACTTTTTTAACTTCTCATGAACATACTTATTCAATACCCTCATCGCTGTTCACCTTACTCTGTTGAAGTGAAATCTATAAATGCTTTTTGGGTATATAAATCACATCAACATCTTCAGCACACAGAAGAAAACCAGAGCTGCTGAAGACCAAATATGTGATTTACACAGAATACCTCATTCTACAAATCAAAAAGAAACTCTTGTGGAAGGGAAATATTTCTAAACACGTCTAACTTCTAGTTTTCTGACATTTACAAGGCAAATTTTCTGGAAAATTCTTTTAATAGTAGAATGATTTTATACTTATTTTTCAAAAGAGTAAACAAAAATGTATCTTACAAGCAGTCACCTCTAAATCAAAACTACTTACTTGCATAAACATATTTAATTGCTCTTGCAGGCTCTGGGCTTTGTCTGCTACTTTTTTCATCTCACTGAAATTCCATTTGAGTTCTGCAAGTTGTAGGCGCAGTGAGCGGCGTTCCACTTCTGCTGTATGAAGTCTTTGTGCCAATTCAAATATTTGCTTCTGCAAGGATTCTATGTTTTTCTGCCAGTAATCAGAAACAAATGAATGTGCTTTAACATGTACTGTTTTATCAATAAAAGAGTCACATGTAATACCCAAGCAAATCAGACAAGGCTCTCGTTTCGTCCTCCATCCGTAAGATGCATAAGGGCAATAAAGTGAAACTGTTTCACCAACTCTTGAGGGTTAATGAAAAATCTGTTTTCAAGTAGGTACCATTTTCATGTAAGGCCCACAAAAAAAGACCAATTATTTCAGGTTTCTCCTTTCCTTCTGATTAAAAGGAGAAAGCTATCTCTACAGAAAGAAAGAACACAGAACAGAAGAAAACAGGGGGAAAAAAAAAACACAACAAAACCCCAAACCCACAGCACTTAGTTAAATCCAAAAGCAGTTTTGTTCTTACAAAGCAAATACAAGTTTGACAGAATTAAAAAAAAAAATAAATTCTTGGATATATCAAATCTCTTCTTAAATTTCTTTGACATGAAAGATATATTCACGCCCGAATGCTTCTGGGTGTTAGGAATCAACTTCTGATGTCTACATAGTTGACTTCAATGTAACAGTCTTTTAAACAATCAGAAACAAAATTAATGGTACTATCAAGAGTGCTTCATCCTAACACTCAAGCCATGAACCTACTGCTTACATGAAGTAGGACTAAAATCATGCATACCATACTGGACACTCTGTCACAAAATCCAGCTTCCAGGGCCCGTGTATTTATTTCATGAAGTCCATGAGCCAGGCTCTGTACCAAGGAGTCTTTCTCCAGATAAGCAACACACTTGCTCTGGTCTAATGGAACCGCCTCCATTATTACATTCAGCTTGTCCATAAGTTTTGAAAACGAGTTCCTGGCTGCACTTGAAAGTAACTTTACAGAAAGCCGGGACTTTGTACCTTTAAAACAAACAAAACACAAAACCAAACAAAAACCTCAAACAAACAAACAGACAAACTCCCCACACACAACAAGGACAACAAAAAAAACCCAAACCAAAACACTGAAAAGGAACATCAAGTAGGTTATTAGTTTCAGTTTCTTTCAGTGAGAAAAGTAACAACAAACAACACCTTTAAGATACTGAGTAGAAATTTTCCATTAAAGACTGGAAAACTGAGTTCAAAGGAATATCTCAGAGAGAGACTTTAAAACAAACTGTGTATTTAGCAATGAGAATTCTACTCCTGTCAATTTATGAATGGAAGGGTAGGATAAGAATCTAAAGAATAGGATTTGTTTGCCAAAGACTATTTTTTCAGTTGTCACCATGTTCTCCAATATCATACTTTCTTAAGACTTCCTTTAGTATTCTAATTTTGTAATTCAGAAAACATGCAAGACAGATGCAAGCAAACAGAAGTCAGGTCAAGTAAGTCAGAAGTGATAGCACATGGTTAATCACTTTATTGCAATATTTACAATGCAAATTTCTGAGGGTTTCCTGATTTCTCTTCCGTCCCCTCTATAGATGTCTAAATCATTTGCTGTTCAAAATTAGTGAGGCTTGGTACCTTAATGCCATACTATTTATATTCTGAGACAAGAGAATATAATTTACCTTATTCCAAGGCAATTAAAATTTTACAGCTACAATTACTTATTTCCCCACAGGATTTTGGTAATCATCCTTCTCATATAATGGACTTAAGGCCCCAGCACACCCAACATGTCCTGCTTACTGCTAGATTCGTCAGGTCTGTAATTAATAATTGTGTTTAATGTTGATAAATAAAATTGTCAGTGCTCCTTCCACTAATTGGTATTCCAGATAACACTTAATAGGTTTATTTATGCCTTAATAAAAGTCTTGTAATTTAGTTTTCCCTCTGCTAGGCAGGTCTTAATCTGTCATTACTTGTCTTATGATACTATCAGTGTAAGATGACAAGCATGGAAGAGCTTATTTACACTCAGTAGTACAGCAGATCTCCTGTTGCTGCAGTGAAC
Source organism: Grantiella picta (assembly GCA_013397955.1). Taxonomy (NCBI): domain Eukaryota; kingdom Metazoa; phylum Chordata; class Aves; order Passeriformes; family Meliphagidae; genus Grantiella; species Grantiella picta. The sequence continues at coordinate 286,494 of VZRM01008740.1, forward strand.
TAAAATATTTACTTAAGAGTATAAACAGAAAAAAATAAACCCGGCTTTAGTTAAAGAATTTCTGGTTATAGACTGTGCAGGAAATAGCCAGAGGTACAAGGCAAACAGAACATGATTGCTGATATTCTTATATTACAATTCTCATTGCAAAGAAGATCATTTACATGTGAGGTTGAGATTTATCTGTAAGCAAATAACAAAAAAAGCATACAATAAAGTCAAATACACTATTTTCAAAGCCATCTTCCTGCTTGGTTTTGGAATACCACCACTCTAATGATTCCCGTGCTTAACTGGAGTATAATTTTTGAATACATGCCCTCCACTACCCCAGCTACTAGTAGATCTACCTTTTCTTCATTACTAAAATAGCACATTTCAAGTTAAAAATAGCACAATCAAGTTAAAAATGTATTTTTATCTTGCACTTCAACTAACTAAACATCCTTTGCAATTAAAAAAAATTACTCTTTTCATACCCAGAAAAAACTGCTATTGTAATGCTCTGCATACTTTGGCCAAGCATCCTCTCTTTTCCTTATGCTGGCTGTCTATTACTGATTACATAAAAGAAAAATCTACCTTCATCAATTTAGCTCTTAGCACAGATTATCCTGTCATACTTGTCTTTCAGCTTCAAAGAATCCCTCTTTCTCCAATCATAATACATTTGCTAGCTGAATGTTTAGTTAAATGAATCTAAAATTAAAACTAGAACATTTTTATGGCCTTCCATATGATACTAAACCCTTACAAAAAACTCTTCTTTGCCATGATTTTTGGTTCATATCCAAAAAAGGATGAGCTACTGTCCCTTCATTTTTCCCAGTATTTCCCAGTATTTCCACTTGCTATCTCAGCTTATGAGATTGTTTGCCTGTCAGAAAACAGTGTTTTTCCATATATGCAGCACCTAGTATGGCAGACCCTTTCCCTATGTCTAGAATGTCATTTTTATCTATATTAAAAAGAAATTTAAAATAGTAATTCAGACAATTGTGTTGTGGCATTTTGAAACGATCATTCCACTTCACAACAAGCAGTCCCCTTATACAGTACAGTTCAGCACCCACAAATTAAAAGCACTTTTTTGGGATAGGGATAAACAGTCATGTCCTCTATTTTTTTTAATGAAAAGTAGCTTTGAATAAATACACAGAAATATATTGAAGTAAGTTACTGATTGCTTTGAAAGATGAAATCAAAACATACAATTCCACAAGGAACTGTATCTGTAATAATTGAGAAGAGAACAGACTGTTTAAGTACATACATCTTAAGTACCTGTCATGGAGGATCAAGGAATTACAATAAAAGCATTCAATTACGTACATGATGATGTGTCTAAGAAATTATTGGCACAAGTACAGGTGTATGACAAAGAGCAATTAAATCTTACATTAACGTTTTTTTTTAAGAATGTCAACTCTTACTTAGCTGAAAGATGAAAAAACAATTCTTGTTTACTCTGTTTTGGTGAAATCGGACAGACAGCAAGATTAAGTTAGTACTATGAAAGACCAAAATGTTCATGTCAAACTTTAAAAGCTTTTTATATATAACAGTTGGTGATAATTGTATTGAAAGCATTGGCCTTTGCTTTCTATGGTTTATCACAGTAGAGATTCTCTTCAAACAAACCTAAAAAATTAACTTTAGAAAAAAAAAAAGCAAACCAAAAAACTCCAACTTTGTAATGAACTTGCATTGAAACTGAAGCAAAGAGATCATTCCAAGACATGCTGGAATGAGAATAGAAGTAACAAACACTATGAAGGGATATGATCATCAATGTCAAACCAAAGCCATTTACTTAAAAGATCAAGAAAGGTGCCTCAAATCACCGACTGCACAAGCCCAATTGTTCCAGTGTCATCTCAGTGATCTGCATTTGTTTTGTTTCAGCTGCCTCAAATGGTTCCCCAGAACCTAGCTATCTTTAAACGTAAGTTCTGAGACACTGAACCGTTCCATCTTGATGATCCAGACAGCACCTTCTTGTACTACTCTCTACTGCGACATGCAGTCGAATCTGGAACTGCCATTACTTAAAGATATGAAGAGAGTAGATGCCTCCCAGATTGTGTATTTACAATTTCTAAAAATGATTCAACATCACTGAAGTCAGTTTGAAGGTTTAAGTCCTATTTAAAATATTACTTATAGAACATAATATAATTTTTAAGTGCTGAAGCTTTCTTTCAAATATATTCCTTCAGAGCCTAATTACTTCAATACTTCTGGAAATTTCATGTCAAACTTTAAATAATTATTACTATTTTTTGAATCAAAGGTTCTTAGGAGACTTGATCTCACAAGCAACAGAATTCCAAGTAGTACATGAGCTGTTAGACCTTGAGGTTCTGTGAAAATTACTTAAAATAAAGATATGAAAGAATCACCAAACTGACTGTGGCCATAACATTCCCAGCATGGCTATTCCTAATTCTCAAAACCAAGACTGTGTTGAGTGCAGAGATATCTAGTAAACAGAGACCACCAGAAATCTCATATACTTCAAACTGGCAAAATATCACGACATTTAGGATATTATAACTAGTCACTTCAGCATATGTGTGCTGCTAGTGAGTTTCTCTCAATTCTTCTTCAATTTGCTGTTCCTACACAACACTCTGTATACAGGAACAGTTGCAGTACAAATCCTGTAAATATTCTGAAATACAGTTCAAACTTTGCTTTGTAAGGATGTAAATTTAAGTTACTGAAAATAGGATGACCAAAGAAGAGAGCACCTGAAACTGGATCAACACACTTTGGATTCAGTGTCTTCTGGTACCAGTTTGCTGTTTAGGCTACTGGGAAATGAATCACCTTATCTCAGTATTGCTGCTTCTATTTATTCATATAAATTAGCATTCCTTAAATATACTTTATCCTCTGTGACAGAAGGATATTGGTATTTTAAAACTATAAATTACTGAAGAACTAAGGATGGCAGCAATGAAGATGAACCAAGCAAAATCTTACAGCAGTTCTCATTGCAAATAAATTAAGGAAAATAGTTAACAGCTGGGAATCATGAGATGACATTTCCAGAGACTGACACTACAATTTCCCACAGACATACTGTAATTCTATAGAAGCAGAGACAGAAAATTGGGAAATCTAGACACAAACCTAATTAAGCATAAACTTAGAGAGGAAACACAACAGAGACACAAAATAAGGACTGCCATACTGTTGGAGGGTAGGATTTGTTCCATTTGTTTTCCTTCTCTTCAGGGATTTTTGTCCCATCTGTTGGTAAGACACTTTCACTCTTGGTACTTAAGAGAGACAAAAGAAGTTATGTCAAGCTCATGGGAGGAAGGCACCTGGCTACATTTCTCCTACCCCAGGGTTTCTTTTGGGGGGGAGAAGCAGTATCAGGAGGAACTAGGTTAAGAAAAAGAGATTTGGGGGCAGCCCCTGGCTCCTTTGCTTCTGGGGCACCGGAGGAGACATACAAGCTTCCACAGCTAGGACAGGGTTCTCTGTGATGGCCGAGCCCAGCATCTACATTTCTTCCTTGCTGGGTGAGCTTTCGCTTGGGAAAAGCATGAGATTCCGACCCTCTTCCCCTCCCGGAGCGCGCATCTCCCCAGCTGCATTCCCAGCTGCTGCGGAGAGGCCTGGCTGTCGCTGCCCCGCACTGCCTGTCGGAACTCACTGCAGCTTCTGCCACAGCTGCAGAGCTTCTGCCACCTTTGCTGGCTAGCTCGGCTGAGCCAGCGCTGCCCTGAGCTCCCTGCACCCTGTCCTGCTGCACCCCATCCTACTGTCAGGCCTGTCCTGCTGTCAGGCCTGTCTTGCTGTCAGGCCTATCCTGCTGTCAGGCCTGTCCGCCATTAACCCCTGAGGCAGAGCTGAGCTCGCGCCACAGCGCCCCCTGCAGCCGCGGGGGAATCACCGCACTGCCCTGCCCGGCCGGGAGCCAACAGCGCCCCTGCTGGCTGTGACTGGAACTGCACCAAAGGGACAGTGCCTGGCAGCCCAGAGAAAGCTGCCACTGGATTTCTGGTTTTTTTTGTTGTTGCTACTGTTGTTGTTGCTTGTTTGCCTTGTTATAGATACTAGTAAAGAACTGTTATTCCTTTTCCCGTATCTTTGCCTGAAAGCCCTTGATTTCAAAGTTATAGTAATTGGGAGGAAAAGTGGCTCATGTTCTATGTTCTAATGGAGGTTCCCACCTTCCTTAACAGACACCTGTTTTTCAACCCAAGACACATACATTATGTAAATTGAGAGCATTTTATTTCTCTCTCAAAAACCATAAGATAGCAACTAAAACACACAAAAACAGTATCCATGAAGTTCAATTGTTTTCCAGATTTGGAATCATATCATATAAAACACAGTGAGAAATTATTTCCTTTCAGTCAGCACCTGCAATGTCCCAGATTGAGTAAGTGCCAGTTTTAGAGCCTGCCCTTAAGAACACACAGATCAAAAAAAAACAAAATTACATAGATTTTCTCTATGAAAAACTATTAGGCTGAACTCCAGGAAAATACTTTTTGAACTTCAGACCAGTGGAACAAGATAACTAGGAACCTTGTAAAAGTTACTTCACTGGGAGCTTTTAAAAATAGGTTAGCCAAAAATCTACTGGTGTGGCATAATTTTTTTTAATATCTCCCAACCAAACAGGCAAAACAGTGTATATGATTTCTAAAAACAGTCCCCAGCCTTCTGTTCCTGTGACTCTATATACCAAAAGTATAAAGTATCATGTCACCAATTAAGGAAAATTTAATCTGTTCCAACAATACAGCTCCCAGGAGATTTGATTCAGAATAGTTTAGATAAATCCTAAAAATGGAGACGATGTAAGCACCCTGATTATTTTTTTCATCTTCTACTACAAGAATATGCTTTTAAAGTTACCTGATTTGTTAAAAACATCCTGCAATTCAGTGACAGAACTGATTACTGCAGCAAGGAGGTTAGAACTAGCAAACCAGCTGAGTGCTTCCGCACAGTCATGCTCTTCCTCTTCACAACCTGTGAAATACAATTGTAGCTACCAACATAACTGAATAACTTATATAAGCCACGCTATTTTCTCTTTCAGAAATTGACTAAAGCTAAAAGTATATAAGCCACAGACAACTTCCACGACAATTTAGACTGCATTAAATATGTGCATTTAGTGCTTCCACAAGCACTAAAGCAGAAAAGTAGATTAATCTTCTAGTTTGGAAAGTATTTTTTATACCATTTTTCCTTGTAGGAGGAAGCATGAGCTGGTTTGGTAACAAAAAGGGACAAGACAACTACATAATCTCTAAAGAAAATCTGGAATCCTACACTGATATTTTACCTGAATCAGTAATAAACTTTTTTTTCATTTTTCAGTAGGAAATAAGTACTACAAATTATTAATAAGAGAATATACCTTTTCAGAAAATCTGTTGATGGTGAATAATGTAGGAATGTTTCAAGAAATTTATCATATAGAGCAGATGCAGTAGCACTTAGCTCTGAAATCTATAATGCAAATATTGAGGATATCAAACAATGGGAGTTTGTGTGTGTAGTTGCAACTTTACTTGCATTGCTAAACAGACTAAGCATTTCCTTTTAGGGGAAATTACATTTATCAAGCAATCTAAAAACTGAAAATCTAGAAATTACATTTGTCAAAATGTCATTAAATTTGTATTTGCACTCTATTATAAATAACATTATTATGTGTTATTCCTAATCATGTCATTTCACACAACATTTATCAATGAAGAAAAAATTTGCTTACCTGACTGATTACGCTTGCCTTTGGATTCTCCCACACAAACTGGAATTCTAATGCCTTCTTTTAAGCCATTTGTCCAGGTGAAGAGGGAACTAGAAGACTGTGCTAAAACTTTAAGTCTGTTGGCTGCCAAAACTGCAATCACAGCTCTTCGGAATACATAGATCAGGTCTTGGGATTTTCTTTTCTTTATTTTTGCTTCATCTTGATTGTTTTCCTCATCATCAGAGAGAGCATGAACTAGGGTCCTAATCTTCTGATTCACTAATTCATAAATGTTGGCCTGATCCTGGAGAAGGTCTTTTTGGGAAGACATAGCACACAATCGGCCATACAGAGGATACAGGGCACCCACCAATAGCGCACAGGCTGCCAGGAGACAGGAATGCTCCTTCTGAAACTGTGTTAACATGTTTTTCATGGAAATGCTTTCAACGGACAATTTTTCTTGATTTTTTTCAAGGGCATAGATTTTTTCCTTATTTTTCTCTGCTGTTTCTTGGCATTCCTGGGATAAGAGGGAAAAATAACCAAACAAACAAAACCAGAAGAAATTTTAATAATTAGTGGTTTTAAGTAACAAAATCATTTTTACCTAGACAAAAGCTAAAAGAAAATTCTTTTTTTCCTCACATTCAAATAACACACTAAAGGAATAAATACTATTAGTAATGATGATGAAAGTATCTCTTCTAATAAATAGTTACATGACCAGATATATGAAAACAGATAGTATGAGAAAAGTTTCCACAACCTTCTATTACAAATGGATTTCTAGTTCCTGATGATAATTGCTAGTACTCCAATAGCCTACACAAGATGCAACAGCACCTGGTTGTCCACAATGCAGTTTTATGAGCTGACTTAACAGTAAGCAATTACATGCTTTAATTTCAGAAAGAACATTGTTTCACAAAGCAGAAATAAAGTTAGTATAAGGATGAGAAAAAAATAAGGCGCTGGAACACAAACGTAGACAGATTGGCAGCAGCTGGAAAAGGGGAAGTAAAGGTGATCTCTTAATTACTTTGTAATCAACCCCCTACTTATATATTCACAGATTAATTAGGTCTCATACAGAATTGAGTTTATGAAAGAACAGTGTAACACACATATTTTCATTTTGACTAGTGCTATTCCATAATTTTTCAAGTAGCAGAACACTATTTTTTTTCCTCTATATGCCTTGAAATACAGAAAGATGGAGATTTAAAATAGCAAAATGAAGATGCTAACAAGTCAGGAAGCACCAGGACTATGGTTAGATGATGCAGACTGCATTAATTGTACAGGAATGAAGACACTGCTGGGAGCTCTAAGTGACCTCAGAGACTGAGACTGGGTTCTTGATGCATGAGAGCCTCCAGTGATTGGAACTGTGACTACATTTAAACAGGATCCACTGGTATAAAGAGATAATAAATTTAAGGCACTGTTCACAAAGAAGCTGTAGCTTATGGTCACAAGAAAGGCAAACATGGATGGAATTACAAGTCCATATGATAAAGAAAACTGAGGATTGTGCCAAGTTTCAGATACCTCTCTTAGAGCTATAGACAATTTTGCTCAATGTGGAATGACATTATTCCTGTTAGCAGTGGTCTAAAAAGATGCAAAATGGTATCATCCTCCTGTGTGCCACATTCTCCTGTGTTCCTTTTAGTACAGGTCCCAAACAAGTAGTGAGCAGGGCACCCTAGTTTCTTTTTCCTCCTCCATTCTGCAAGCACAAAAGGGGGAAAAAAATACATAGCTATCCCTAGAATGAAAATAGAAGACTTCACGCTTCTATAGAGATATACCCTAGTCAGTTCAAAATGTCTTTGACCAAATAAAAAAATTTTTTTTTTTGGAAGGGAAAGAATTTGTAATGCTATTAAAATACTTCAAGTGATACAAAAATAGAATAGGCCACTAAAAGATTTAATTTCAAAATGCAATTTACAGGCCACATATGTCACTTTACTATGCTAAAATAAAGTATGAACATGGACAATACTTTCAGCGCTACTGCATTATTTACAGTGTTTGATTTTTATAGATGAAAACCCTGATAGCATGACTGGAAGGAACTGAAAAGGTAAGCCAAATTTAGAAAACAACCTATGGTTTCTGGCCATCAGAGGTGAAAGGCCAATATCTAAGTAAACAAACTGTGATCCCTACAGGGCTGTTGGGCAGCAATAACAACATTCAGTGCTCTTGCTAATTAAAGTGCTTTTTTTTATACTTTTTCTGATAAGGTAATATGCAAAAGTAAATAAGGCAACCTCTGACTTCAAAAATGCAAGTTCTGCAAGAAAACACACCTTCTTTCTTTTACTGGCTAATAATTTCTTTTATTATACCAGACACCGTTTCTAGAGCTTTCTTTAAAGCTTAGAAGTGTGGTTTTTGAAAGAGACATGGACTCTTCCTAAACATTGGTAAGCTGGTTTCCTTTGGTGTTTGAGCTTCAAGAAGCACCTCACTGGTGCTCACTGCAGAGCTTCATCAATTCCAAGAAACCTTAACAAAAAATCAGGTGCTACTAGCAAAAATATTTCATCCTACATCTTACTACAGCCTTACCCTTTACTCTGGCATGGAAACAGAACTGCAAACTAGAAATATGATGACACAGAGACTTTAAAAGGTTTTCCTTTTGGAGCTCTGACTTAGCATAGACAGCAGAAGAAGGGGCAGGGCCCACCCCCACATGTACCAAAGCTGCCCCCAAAGGGGGCAAGCAAGCAAGAAACACAATGAACAGAGGGCAAACAGGGCATGAGACATGAGCCAGGGCACCATGACACTCTTTGCACAGTCAGAACAAGCAGGAAGGGCACTGAGGCACTGCCAACTCAAGCACTTAGCTCATTTGGTGGTCTTCTCCCTCACTGAGAGAGCTCAGGTGTGGTGTTTGCTTGGACAAGTTACTTCCTTTGTGCATGCCAGAAGGATGGGGCAATCCAGATGGAGTGCCCAAGAAACCATGCAAGAGCCCAGGTCTCAGGCTGTAGGGACTGCCAGAGCCTGGCACTGCTCTCAGGGCAGCAGAGACAACAGCTGTGTGAGGTGTGATCAGGCAGGTGACCTACACAGTCTAATGCCAGAGCTGAGACAAAGTAGAAAGATTAAGAAGTATTAGAGAGCCTGAGGAAGACACTGAGTGGTGGAACCAGACTCTACCACACCTCAGACAAATGCACCCACTGTCCACTTCACATGAAGCAATGGATCCCCCACCCTCTCACCACCACCCAAGAGGGGACCTTAGAAACCAGAAGTGAGTGGAAACAAGTTTGTCCTTGTGGGGGGAGGTGAATCCCCTCCCAAACCACTTCACCTTCCCAGGTGCCCTTATACAATAGGTATGAGACTCTGGAATCTCAGAACCAGGGAAATGAGAATGTGGATCAAAGTCCATCTGGGCTGGACCAATTGTCTAGGACAAGGCAGCCTATCCCCTACATCATGACCTCCTCAATTAAGAAAAAAAGAAAGGTAGTAGTAATTGGTAAGTCCCTTTTCAGAGAAATGGAGATCCCAATTTGCCAACTGGAATTAACATTCCCTGCAGCCCAGGTAAGAACCATCACCAAGAAACTTCCCAGTGGTACAGCCAGCTGATTACTACCCACTACCTGTCTACCAGGTGGATAGCAACAAAGTCCCAATAAAATGGCTATGGACGATCAAAAGGGACCTCAGGGCCTTGGGATAACTGGTCGCGGGATCTGGAGCACAAGTTGTGTTCTCTTCTGTCATGCCAGTTGCAGGGAATGATTGGGCAAAAACCAGGAAAATCACACACAGGAACTCCTGGATTCAAGAGTGGTGTCACCATCAGAATTTGTGGGGTTTTGATCGTGGGTCAGTTTATATGACACCTACTCTGCTGACAACAAATGAGATCCTCCTGTCTCAAAAGTGGAAAAAGGGTCTTGGTGGAGTTCATTGAAAGAGCTTAAACTAGATTTGAAGGGGTACAAGGATAGGGCCAGGCTCAACAGAGAAAAGGTGTGGGGAGAACTACAGTGACCACCTAAGCAGTAAAAGGAGGCTCAAGAGGGGATACCTCCAGAGATTACCAGCATCCAAAGATGTAACCACAAGACAGACTATGGGGCATTCCTTTGCACCCCTACTGGGATATTGACAGTCAAATACTTCTATGAAGTGACTGTACGCCAATGCACACAGAATGGGGAGCAAACAGGAGGAACAAGAATTGTGTGTACAATCAAAAGACTCTGATCTCATTGCAATGTGACGTGGTAGGAAAACTCACAAGACTGGAATGCTGTCATGAAGGGCTACATGTGTTTAGGAGAGACAGAACAGGAAGGCGTGGTGGTGGTTACCCTCTGCATGACGTAACACCTGGAAGGTATCAGGTTCTGTCTTGGGGTGGATGACGAGTCAAGAGCTTATGGGTCAGGAGAAAAGGGCAGACTAGTAGGGGTGACACTGCTGTGAGTGTTTGCTACAGGCCACCCAAGCAGAAGGATGAGGCCTTCGACAAGCAGCTTGAAGCAGCCTCAGAGTTACAGGCACTGGTTCTTGTGGGGGAATTTAACTGCCCTGACATCTGCTGCAGAACCAGTACTGTGAAACACAAACAGCCCAGGAGGTTCCTGAAAAGCATTGATCACAACTTCCTGTCAGGGGTAGTAGAGGATCCCACAAGGAATGACATGCTGCTTCACCTCACACTAACAAGGAAGCCCCTGTTGGGGATGTGAAGGTTGGGGGAAGGTTTGGCTGTAGTGACCATGAGATTGTGGAGTTCAGTATTGGGTAAGGTGAAAGCAGAGCAGCAAGTAAAATGGTAACCATGGACTTCAGAAGAGCTAACTTTAACCTCTTTGAGGATCTTCTTGGAAGAATCCCATGGGAACATTCCCTCCAGAAAAGAGGGTTGCAAGAGAGTTGGCTGATATTCAAAGGTAAGTTCCTTCAGGCTCAAAATTTACACATCCTGATGAGCAAGAAATCAAAGGCGGTAATAGACCTGCATGGACAAATGAAGAACTCCTGTCATTACCCAACCATAAGCAGGAAATACACAGGGGATGGAAGCAGGGTCAGGCCACTTGGAATGAAGATAGAGAGGTTGTCAGAGTAAGTAGAAATGAGACAAGAAAGTTCAAGGTGCACCTGGAATTACATCTGGCTAAGCATGTCAAGGACAACAAGGGAAGTGATCCTGTTCCTCTACTCAGCCTTAGTGACACTACATCTGCAATGCTTTCACCAGTTCTGTGCTCCTCCGAACAAGAAAGACATGAAGATCCTGGAGCAGGTCCAACAGAGTGTGACAAAAGGACTGGAGCATCTTTGTTACAAGAACAGAATGAGGGAGCTGGGCCTGTGCCGCCTCGAGAAGAGATGACTGAGAGGGGACCTCATACATATTGTCTCCCATAACATCCTCACAGGCAAGCTCAGGAAGTGTGGGTCAGATGAATGGACAGTCAGGTGGATCAAGAACAGCTGAAGGCAGAGCTCAGAGGGTCATGATCAGTGGAGCAGAGTCCAGCTGGAAGCCTGCAGTCAGTGGTGCTCCCAGGGGATCACTACTGGGTCCAGTCTCATTCAACTTGTTTATCACGACCTGGAGGAAGGGATCAAACACACCCTCAGCAAGTTTGCTGGTGACACTGAACTGGGGGAGTGGCTGATCCACCTGAAGGCTGTGCTGCCATTCCGTGGGACTTTGATCAGCTGGAGGGTTGGGCAGAGAGAAACCTAATGAGGTTCAACAAGGGCAAGTGTTGGGTCTGCACCTGGGGAAGAACAGCCCCAATGCCAGCACAGGCTGGGGCTGACCTCCTACAGAGCAGCTCTGTGGAGAAGGACCTGGGACTCTTGGTGGATCACAAGTTGTCCAAGAGCTGTCAGTGCCCTTGTGGCCAGGAGGGCCAGTGGTGTCCTGGGGTGCATCAGGAAAAGTGTGGCCAGCAGGTCAAGATGAGTGATCCTCCCCCTCTACTCGGCCCTAGTGAGGCCACCTCTGGAGTGCTGTGTCCAGTTCTGGGTGCCTCAGCACAAGAGAGACCAGGACCTGCTGGAGAGGGTCCAGTGGAGGACCACAAGGATGATCGGGGTCTGGAGCATCTCTGTCGTGAGGAGAGACTGTGGGAGCTGGGCCTGGTTAGTCTGGAGAAGCGATGGCTGAGAGGGGATCTCATCAATACATAGAATACATAGAAATATCTCCAAGGTGGGTGTCAGGAGGATGGGGCCTGACTCTTCTCAGTGCTGCCCAACACTGAGATACTAGATGAGGAGCAATGGCCATAAATGAAAAAACAAGAAGTTCCACCTCAACATGAGGAAAAACTTCCATGAATTGGGGGTGGCAGGCTTCCCAGGGAGATCATGGTGTCTCCCTGTCTGGAGACATTCAAAACCCTCTTCGATGCTTTCCTGTGTAACCTGCTCTAGGTGATTTTGCCTTGGCAAGGGAATTGGACTAGATGATCTCCAGATGTCCTTTCCAAACTTAATTCTGTAACTCCATGATTCTCATCAGTGTCTGCAAGTATATAAAAGGAGGGTGTCAGTGAATGGAACCAGGCTCTCCTCTGTGATGCCAAGCAATAGAACAAGAGGCAACAGGCACAAACTGATGCACAGGAAGTTCCATCTGAACACGAGGAAGAACTTCTTTACTATGCAGTGACAGGGCATTGGCACAGATTTCTCAGAGACGTTGTAGAGTCTCCCTCAATGGAGATATTCAAGAACCATCTGGACACAATTCTGAGCAGCATGCTCTAGGATGACCCTGCTGAGCAGAGGGGTTGGACCAGATGACCCATTATGGTCCCTTCCACCCTGACCCATTACGTGATTCTGTGAATCAGTGATTCCTTTAGTTCAGTTGTTTTATTTTTCTAAATATATTCACACCTACACCTATGAACAACATCAACAGTCCTGTTCTCCCTTTGCTGTGCTTTAAGTACATGGGCCAGACATGCCTACCAAAGACACCTGGTAGGTCAGGACCAGTATAATTACACATACTCCTCTTCCTCCTTTTGCAATGATTGCAGTGACTTTTCATACAACTGCAATATGTCACATCCTTAACCTAATCCACCTGCCTTGCTGTAAATGCCTCCACCCAAAAAAAAAAGAACCAAATACTTTTTATTCCTTCCTCCATAGGGAATTTCTCCTTTTCCTATTTAGCAAAGCTTTTATTTTTCTGTTGAAATTAACATTTTTTAAGTAGTTACAGAATTTTTCTCTTAATATATGCTTTTTCATATCAGAACAAAACCCTTCTATTTTAAGTGGTTGCCACAAAAAATGGGGACAGATTAATAAATGTCTATATAATAAACAAACAACTGGTAGTTAAAATTCAGGAGACATCTCCTATGAGACTATAAATAATAAATAATTTGTGTGAGGCTAAGGAACAGACTAAGGAACAGGCATAGCAACATTTTCAAAATGGCACACAATCAAATCAAGAGGACTAGACTCCTGCTACAAAAGGCAAAGAAAAAGGATATGCATTTTACACTCCATTGACTCCCCAAACATGGAGACCACTGACGAAGAGTGGTAGCTATAGAGTGCCTTGTTTATTGCTGATCTGTGATAAGGCTATTCTGGGAATTTCTGTCCTATAGAAAAACAGTAAAACTGCTTTCCGATTACACCATCCATCTGACCTACAGTACCAGCTGTGAAGTAATACCTATTAACATTCATAGATCCTGCGGTGGAACCAGGGACCCTGAACAGTACTGGCTGGGGACAGAAGCAGTAGCAGGTGTCATTGCCATGAAAACCTCTAGATTCTGCAGCATTTTAATTACAAGAAGACCGTTCTGAAAAGCCCTAACTCTCTACTGCAGTTCTAATAAACCAAAACAATAATTTTCAAGATACATTACTGACACTGCTGTGCAGTTAGAGCTGTTAACTCTTGAGAGTGCAAATCGACACTCTACAGTTTGCTTTCACACATGTATCAACAATTTGAAAAATTAAAGCAGTCTCAACACAGGACCTCTGAGGAGAAAATATCTACAAGTAGTTATGGGACACTGGTTGAAGACAACAGTTACAAATAAAAGGAAACATCCTGTGATGTACCATTAACTTGGTGCAGGACAGCAAAAATCACCCACCTTCCCTTTCCAGAAAGGAACTAAACCCTACAAGGGGTTATTTCACTTAAGTGTTTGCAATTAACACTCAGATCTTTGGATGGAAAATGCAGCAAATTGCTACAGTTTCCTTGTAGTGCTAGAATAAGTGTCCTAGAGTGAGGAGACCCCCAGCTGTACAATGAAATACTGGCAAATTATATTCCATTTGCACTGTTTATATGCTTCCTATAAAATTTAATGAATAAAGCTTGCTAAAATAATTAAATTTAAATATTGCATTCTGCATCTTTATGTAATCACTGGCAGTCAGTAAATCTTAAAGATCCTTTGAAGACAGTCTGTAACTTGTGGAACATTTTTCCTTGTTTCCTTTGGAAATAAGGCTATGACATTAGTCTGTCTGTACACCTCTAGCCAAACAGAGCAGTGATCTTGCAGACAAATATGGCTAAATGGCTCAAAATGCAATAGGTAATATACAGTTAAGCTAAGGGCAATCAGGACTACAACAGCCCTAAACAATAGACATTCATGGACCTTATGAATCCCAAGAAAGAAAAGGCTTAATTTGATATTTGCAATTGCAAGTCAGTCACAAATTAAAAATCAAGAAGAAATTAGACTGTCTTCTTGACAGTTTGACACTGAAAGGTAAGGAAGACAAACTGGTACATGAGATGGAAAATAAATTGTTGATCATCTAAGCGTATACAGACTTTGCACTATCTAGATCAAAAAAAATACCAGCTTGCATTCCAACATTATATAACCTGTGTTAGAAAACATGCCCAGATGTGTCTAAGGGAAAACACTTCCCTTTTAGAAACTCGGTAGTCCTGTACAGCAAGCTGACAGATAAATTTTTTTCCAGAAGACATGCCTAATGTGCACTCCACAAAAAAGAAACACTTTTCACTGCGTGCTCGACATGCTGTCTAATCCAGCTGGGGCCCAGGCTGGCAGGTTCAGCACCATCCCAAAGAATGGTGGACTACTGCAGAGCACCAATTTTTCGCAAAACATCAAAGATTTTAAAGACATGACCCATCATCCATAGGAGGAGGAAATCTAAATTGTGTAACTCCACTATTTCTTTAGGAAGGAAGTGTAATTTTTAAATGAAAATTAAGCTTCCTTATTTCACCATTCTTTTTGTTGGCAAATGAAAGCCATAAGCTGAAATTGCATGATGTCAGGAAAACTTAATATAAATCTGGATTCCACTTATTCCACTCATAGGGATGTTTTTAGCCTTGTCAGCATCCAATGTGAAATGTAAATATCAAGCAAAAAAATCTGCAAAATTATAACTCAATCCTAAGAAATCACCATAAATTGCCAAAAAGAATACTTCGTAAATATATTTTTCAGCACACAAAGAGTTCCAAGCCTAAAATCTGAGTCAAATACAGCATTCTTCAGATGAAGTTAAGTTGCAGGTGGCAGCCACAAGTAACAAGATATACCTGATTTCCTCTGTTTCGCAACACTTTTAATTGAAACACATGTAAATGAATGTGATTGAAAAGATGGTGAGTGGTGGCTGTAGAACAATAGTGAACATTTTAAATTGCAAACAACTTATCTAAAAATCAATGCCAACAGTTTTACACTTTTGACTCACTGCTCACTGTAGCATCTGTATAACAGAGTCCTTTAATACTGTTGAAATCTACCACTGTAACGGCTAATTGGTTTTTAGGGTCGGAATGTATATAACAAAATTTACCCCCAGATGACACCCTATTATGGTTACTCTACACAGTCTTTGCAAAGCATGACACTGAAAAAAAAAACCAGTGCCTTATATAACTCTTAAACCAAGCCAATTCAATCTTACACCCTTAACATTCTCAAAAAAAAAAAACCAAAAAAATACCACTAACAACTGTGGGCCAAATTAGGCAATTCACTTATGGAATGTTTTGGCAAAGTCTTTTATTTCTTATTACAAATGAAGTTAATACTAGCACGGAGTTCAGTTTTTGGTGTTTTTTTTTAATTTTAAACAGCCTTAAACTGGTTAGGGGCCCAGACTACTGAAATAATCCATTAAATATTTACAAGCAAAAAACAATCAGAAGTTCATAGCACCATACCTGGGCCCTTGCATGAACTTCCCCAAGGAGATCTGAGTATTGCTGTTCCAGATACTTTTTTTCTTTCTGCCAACAGCTTGCCTGTGCTTTCATCTGTTCAGCCATTTTATTAAAAGCATCTTCCTGGCTCAGTTGAAGCTCCTTCATAGTATTGGACTTGTTTTTACAAATATATTCTAGGTGAGTTATCTGTGTGACAAGCATTTAAAAAGAAATTCTTTTACCTCTCTAAACACCTTTTTACTTTATTGTACATACCAATTTAACCAACAGACGATCCCAGCATAAAATATAAACTGCAATTTCTTCAACATATTCATTAAAATTAAGTAAGAGCCGTTCGTGACAGATTATTTACTTGAATTGTGCAACAAAATGAACAAAAAACTGATTTTAGTTTCACCATTGTTGTACCACGTGGCAGATATTTGTTGGTTTCTTTGTTGAAAACCTGAACTGGACACCTCTATTTAGTAATTTTTACACAAGTGCATTAAATCTCATGTTGCTAAAGTACCAATATGAGAATACCAGTCCTTTAGAAATATGCAAGAATTACAAATTATAATAAAACAACCCAGTCATTAATTTAATTTTTCTTTTAGTGAACACCTAAGATATTCCAGATATTATTAAGTATTAAAAGAATTTCAGAACATTTTAGCAGACAGAAGTTGTTTTCAACAAGCACAAATGGGTTCACTCTGTGGATAACTTTGGATCTCCCATGCAAACTAAATAGAGGAAATTAATCAAAGCCACAATAATCTTTAAATAAACACACGTACACTTTATTACTAGAGTATCAGCAAGCTACTTTTCAAATAGGTCACACAGAAATGCGGGAGAAAAATTTTGTTTGCAAGAAAGCGGTTAAAACACAAGTGCCATACTGTTCAAAATCCCTGAAAAGCTGGTAAGTACTCGAAAAGAGCCCTAGAGACCTCACAGTCAATATCAATAACCACACTAAATTAAAAAGCAAGAAACAATATGACACAACACCCCCAAACACTGCCAATAATATTCACTCCCTTCTCTTCCATTCCTCTTCGTCCTTTACTTTGAAAGTAAAACAGAAAAGTACATCAAACGTTCATAATGCAGTCTTTATCCTATCCCCTTTAGAAAGGGGTATTTATTAAATGATGGGCAGACTTAAAACAATTCACTGTAACCAGCCCTGCACCTTATTCAGACCAGAAGAATGGTCACAACTCCAGAAGACAAGAAATGCCCGAAGGTGCTTTCCCCTTACCATGTTTCAAAAAATGTCAGCGCAAACAAGTTCTGGCATTGCTGTACTAGTCTTAACACTTTAGACTAAAATCCTAAAGACTGTCATATGTTAGTCTGTGGAGTCAGTTTAATTTGTTTAAAAATAGGTCTTTTCTTTTCTAAAAATGCAAGGATTTCTGGTGAGAAAGGCCACGTAAGCTTACTTACATAAAAATAATTCCAAAAAGTACAGCTCCTCCTTATAGCAAATATTGACATGTTTTATAAAAACAGGTACTTTTTATTTGTGTTTCTGAATACAATTCTATAATCCATGAACTACAATTACAAGAAAAAAATACACTGTCATTCTTTCAAATAGTACCTCTGAATAATAAACATATAATTTAAAGATGATATTCCTGGAGTAAGTGCATTTTGTTTCTGTTTTATGGTAAAATAAAGACTTGCTTTATTAGTGTAAATGACTACATTCTTTGAATTGCTTCATCAGTAAGATTAATTTATTTTCTTTTAATTAGGTCCCTGTGGCTAATATTGGCTAGTACTATTAGCATGTCCTGCACTGAAAGTGGAGCTTAGAGACTTCATACAGACTTCAGTCACATTTACATGCCCATAGCAATGGCATCAAACTGAGTTGTAGACAAGCCATAATTAATGGTATTGAATTATTAACGTCCAAATTCTTTTTGAAATAAGATGAATGTCAGTCCTTTTTAATGATACTGCAATGTGGACAAATGTCACTGAATTTAATAGAGTTAGCTGGTGCCTAAGGACACTTACCTTCTCATTAGCCCTGTTGAGGTCTGAGATCAGGGCATCAACATTCTCCTGCAAGACTACACAAAGCTCAGGCCAAGAGAATCTATCTAGGATGCCTTCTGGTTGTTTTATAAGCACACAGCCTGCTATCAAATGCTGGTATAAGCTATGGAGGAATGTTAGCTTCTCCTGAAACAAAAAGAAAAATAACATGTTGTATCTGAACAGTGTTAGAATTGAAAGACATGCATCACATGGGCAGTAATACGAACTGCATGCAAGTGAAAAAAAGCCCACACAGCTCATTCTCAAACCTTTTTCAAAATTCCTCAATTGCTAATATTTGCAGTCATACATACTGAAGCAAATGTAAGAAAACAGTTTTTACGAAATTTGTCTGTTTAGACATAACTTATAAATAAATTATATAAACACAGAACAGTCCTGCTGTCACCACAACCACTACCTGACACAGATGAAAAATTTAATGCTATTAGTACATGCAATTTATTTATTTATCTTAAAACTTCCAGCTATATTCAAACTGCACCCACTTGCAACAATTGCAAAGCATGCAGAGAATTGTCTGATTGGCTTGGCAGCACAACACATCATTTATACAACTATCACTCTGAAGTCTTTTTAAAATTGTTTTTGTATGGATTATGTATGAGACTAAATGGCCACACAAAATAGGCTTATAGCTTCATCAGTTAAATTCCACAAGCCATGCCTCATTTATTTACACTGATTTTAGCCTGTAATATAATAAATTGATGCAAGTTATAAATAAACTTTAGCAGCAATAGCAAAGCCATAGAAATTCCAGCTTTCATGCTTTTAGTACATATATGCAACTCAGCAACTTTGATTAGGACAACAATAGCAAACTGCACCTCAAGAGTCACAAGAATAAAGTCTGTAAACCATTGTAAAGGTTCCCATTGGTTTCCAGGGGCCTTGGTTGATGTTTTACATTAAGAAATTGCAGATGGCCAAGATGGGAAACTAGAGCTTTTCTGAGCCCTTTCCATTATGCTTAGGTGCATTTTATCACAATTATTTCATGGTATTTTAGGCAATTGAAAAGAAATTGTAGTTTAGTTTAGTTAAACTTTGTTTCTAACACATCTTCAAATTCCCCAAGGAAAATCCAGTGTGCCACCAACATTACATTTTTGTTTGAGCTGTGATAAAACTAGGATGATAATTATCCATTTGGCGCAAAAAACAGGATTCCAAGACCCCAAATCAATTCGCACATGTTGAATGCAACCACAGAGTTGTAGACATGCTGACTTTACAATATAGCCAGACTTCTAGTTTCCTTCACTTTAATCATTATCTGATGTGTGTAACAATTCCAGCTGCTTCATGTGGACCCTATTTAAATACCAGACTGTAAAAGAGGTGGAAAGAATGTTTCCTTTTTACTCAGTTGGCATCCATGTCAAATTTGTGGAAGTAATGAGCTCAATATGGACAACAACTACAAGTATATCATTGCCATTGCTAGCACAGAGCCACTTTATTGGGCGGAAAAAGCAACAAAATTAACATCTGTTAATGCATATAAGGAGAGAGATAATAGTTCTGAAATAAGATGTTGTGGACCCATTCCCACATATAGCACACCACAATTAGCTAAGAGACGAAAAACAAGAATTTCTAGGTTTTGTGGCATGCATACAAAACTACCTCAGTTCTATATTTGTTATCTATCAATTGCCATGTAGATCAGTAATTAATACATGATAATGACACTATTGTACGTTTCAATTGTAAAACGTTTCTGTTGAAAGAAAGAAATAATTGTTCATCCAGCATAGCTCTTTAAATAAACTCTGTTTTCTAAAAATTAAAAATACTGGAATGATTAAGCTATTAGTTCTGATATAGAAGAAAGGACAACCAATATGTCCTGAGATCTTGTAGATATTAAACACATATTTCAAAATACCTATCTTAAAATCATATTTTAGGGATAAATCTGTTAAGACTAAGAGTAACCATCTGATGTATGTAAATGTATAAAGCTGAGATTAAATAAAGACTCTTTGACAGTCATCTTGTCTCTAGTAATACCTCCATATCCTTCTGGTAAGCCCTGGTAAGCTTCCGGATTTCATTTTCAGATTCTGTGGCACGTACTTGCTCTTTCTCCCAGCATTGCTGTACATCCTGTAGTTCCATTTTTAAAGTTTCTATTAAAGTGTCTCTGTCTGCACACCTAACGTGCAGATGGTTTAACTCTTCGTTGGCATTAGCCATGGTATCCTGAGCTTCCTGCAAAACAGAGGCATGAAAGGTTGGTACAAAATGCTACCTTAGTCAAGTGCTCATCATCTGAGGAAGTAAATAGTCATATAACCACATGTATTCACAAGACTCCAGGATAAGTCAGTAACAAAATTTCAAAACTGACAATAGGCTTCTTCCACAACTCACATCTAGACAGCACTGAAATCCATCTCTGACTGGTAAAGGCTCCATGATGCAGTGATCTTCAGAGTTCCCTCTACCCCCACAAATGAGATGCAGAACACAAGGACCAGCTTACCTTCTGCAGAGTGCAAAGCTCTCAGAACCATTGAAAAGATACATTATTTTATTTAAGTGAATCCCTGATCTGTTACAGCTGACACTGTAAGCAACACAGCTCTTGCTGCACATCGTATTCTTTATACACAAGATAAAAAAATGTCAGGACTCTCTTTGGAGGCTTTACCACGGGAAGTAAGTAATAATCAGAAATGGTCATAAATGCAATCATTATATTACCAGCATCAAATCTTACCAGGTAAAAAAAGAACGTAATACACTACCCCTTTTAAGTCAAAATACTGTGCAGATACACTGAATTTCCAGCCCTGCTAAAATATGCAAAAGGTCAAACTGAAAGCATTGTTTATTTTTTATAAAATCATAGCTTCATAGATCATAAAATCATACAAAAGATACTACCAAATTCATCAGACAACACCTTCTATTCTTTTTAATGAAAACATTAAAATTTTAAAGCAACGTTAAATTTCTAACACAAGTGCTTTCAGACTGGATCTGAATTTTCATAATCTATACAATATTATTACAAAAATTTTAGAGAGATTGGAAACTGGCACATTGCATAATAACCAGTACCCTCTGTGTGCAGCAAGCTCAGCTTTTGCATGAAGAATACAAGTATGTCTTGCAAAGGGTTGCAGAATTCTTAGGTTACTTTAAAAGGTGCTGTAACACAAGACAAAGTCTTAAATCTTTTGAACATAAATTAGTAAAGAATGTTCAGAACAGATGACAACATTTCATGTGCAAATACCCATTAATGAGAAGACTCAATGAATGTTGCAGAAAAACACTTCATTAAAACACAAATCAGCATATCCTCAGCAAAATAACCTGCAAAACACTGGGTTTACAGACATTCTATTTCAGCAGTAATACAATACTTTTCTAGTTGGGAGATTAAGTTAAACCACAACCTCAGGACTTGCTCACTCCCTTGACTATTGATTTAACCAGAGAGGACATCACAAAAGTGGTGTCAGCCAAAAACAGATAATAAAAATTATTGTTCTGAAATTAAAGGAAAAAGTTCTCAAGTGTTTTTATCTCAGGTAAATTTTACCCTAAGAAATTTAGGCTGCCCACTTTACAGCTGTTAAAGACAGCTTGATGCATCACATGCATTGGCCTTTCTGATAAACACAAACAAAAAAAAGTAACAAAAGAATGGACATCTTTAATAAAATATACTTTCGTATGAACACAGGTAATTAAATTCTCTTCTCCTTGTCTTGAGGAAAAACTAAAAAAAATTACTGATACTGATTTCAATATAAAACCATACTTTGGAAATTTATAAATATATTTTAATTATTTCAGAAGTGCAATCATTGACATTATGTAGTTTACAGCGGTAACCAGAATAAAACAGCATGGTTTCACACAAACTTGGTAGGTAAGCTAGCTTGCTCAACAGAATACAATGACATAGAGACTTATTCTGATAAAAAGAAAATACCTTTAATCCAGAAAGATAACCTTACACAGAACTTTTGAATTTTATGCTAAATTCATTAAACCATACCTTAAGGTCTTGTCTTACAGCACACATTTTCTCCTCATACATCTGCAGTTCTTTTGTCATCTTTTTACACAAAGCCTTTGTTTCCTCAAGCTGTGAAAAATATGGAGGTCAAACAGGTTTTCACAGAAAGGTTGCAGTGATCTCTTCAATATAATATACGGGAAGGATTTTGTATATAAGAGTGAAAAACCAACATTTATTTCAATTCCTTGAACAGCTTTTGGTACTCCATACAATCTAAAAAACATGCCATTACAAAAGCACTAAATAACTCTTTTATAGTGATTTAAAATAAAGAGTAGGGGCAGAATCCCAAACTGAGTCCACTCTTACCTATCCTATTAACTCTCAAGATATCTGACAAAAACATAGACTCTGAAATGCACTTGAAAGTGTAATAAATTCAGATAATGATCTGGGGAGTGGTTTGAGAAAACAAGTTTTCAAGTCAGTGGCCATTTGCAGAAATTGTGCAGCTACAAGCACAGTTCTTTACTGAGCACTGGATAGTACTCACATACTATAAAAAGCAGCAACGTTCCAAAGAGGCACAGTGACTACTGCAGGGTTAAAAGCAACCATCTTAGAGGTTGCTTAATGTGTACTGAGACACCATAATGTGAACTAGCTTCACTTACCACTTTCAAAAAGGGTAACAACATAACAAAATAATCTGTATCTTTGTTTACATGATGATACTGTTAACATCTGACATTTAAAGAACAACTTAGAACCAATACCCCATTTACAAAATTTATTAATTACTTTTTAAATCATATGTTTATTTTTACATTTTGATGTCAGGAGATCTGGCAGAACACTTAGAAAAAAATATAGTAAATTACAGAATGTTACTGGAATATTTCCATTCTGTTTATTGGTTTACTAGTCTTTTCTCTCTCCCAAAACATATTCTGATGTCCGCACTACACAGAAAGTCAGAAGCTAGTTAACTACAAAATCCAAGACACTTCTACACCAATCAGTCACACAAATTAACCAGATATTTTAATCTAATGTTTAACACAGTAATTTAAAGATGACACACAACAAGTTTACCAGTATATTTCACATATCAATACAGGTGTACACATACATTAATAAATTCATCAATATGTGGGATCTTGATGAAAATCTCTCTATATAGCGAACCACTAAAAATTGCTTACTGTTGTGTTGCTTACTAAAATCCTTCCTACTGTGTATTAAAACATCCTGGTTTTATTGCACAGTGCCCTTCATAGTCCCCTTGTGCATTATTGTATTATTAAGAAGTTTTATTATTAACCATATCTAACATATAAAAAGCCAAAAGCAGCATTCTCTGCGGGGGCGGGGGTAATCAAGAAGGACAGAGCACTGCCCTTTCTGTGCACCACGAAGGTGCTCAGTGATCTCTGGCTCTATATGACAACTTCAGGGTCAGTCACACACAGTCCTACTGGGAAGTCTTGTGGCAGGTCATCTGTTGGTCCTGCTCTGCTTGCGATTTATTTTCCTTGACAGTTCATTCTTCTTTCTGTCAGAACACTCTCTTTGCTTTCTTAGAAGCCACCCCCTTGGTCTCCCCACTGCTGTCTCTGGCACAGTTTCACAACAAAGCACATCACTAAGCCAAAGCCTGCTGAGTCGACTTTTCAACTGTGCTGCCTATCACGTGATGCTCCTCCTCCCAAATAACAATTCGCTGTGGGTAATATGTTCTTAGTTACTCTTCAGCTTCCAGACTTGGGTCTCAGAAGAGTTTCATAATGACTATACACATCAGTTCTCTTATCTCACTGGGAGAGACTTAACAGTGCTTTCTGTTTAAAAAGTGTAATTGTTTCCATGGTCACTTATTTTTGTGCCCCTTGAACAAACTCAAAGGTCTTGTGGGAGCCCATTCTTTTCTCAATAAAAGGGGCAAAACTGATACACTTTTCTTTTTTTCTCTTTTAAAATTTTTTTTAATGTGTTGAGTGACTAGCTAGACTACGCTTTTGTCAAAACAAAACACAAAACCTAGAAATGTAGTGCTGATATTTTTACAATCTTATCACACCTTGCCTTTCTGTATTTGCCAATTTTATTCAAAGACAAGCTAATCACAAGTTTGTACAGAAAGTTTGAATGGTGCGGTTAACTTCTTTCTACAGCCTTTAAAGACACAATTTAATAAAACATTTACACCCAAGAGGAGTCATTTAGTCACACTAGCAAAACAAACAACAAAACAAATGCAAGACTGTAACTTCTCAGTCGGTGATATAAAAGGACAGCAGGACTGGATGGAAAATATCTGCTTTTTTTTCAAGCCTAAGAGTCCCTAAACTGAAATATTTCCATTATTTTCTTAGATAACTTTAAAACAGTATTGTAATGGTCCTAGTTTCCTAATGGTCCCGCAAAATAGCTCCCAACGAGATTCCATTGAAAACACACTCTCCTCAGAAAATTATATCAGTTTTAAAAGTACAGGGGATCATGAGCATTTACATAGCTGACAACAATGACTACTGAGGCTCAACCATTATGTTGAGCTATATCAACTTAGGAATACTGCAGCATATGCTACTGCACTCTTAGATCATTATCTTTTAACTAAAATCCTATATATGAATGGCTTGTTAGCCTACATGTTTTTTGAGATAAACCCCAAAAGGCTGAACAGGTAAACCAAATTAAACTAGAAAGACAAAAAACTCTTCTACCTGTCCCCACAAATGTAAGTGAAACTTCACTGTAGGGCAAGGTTAGAGAAATACTAGCGACAGAGATTTTTTTCTTTGGGTATACTTGAAGCTGTCAACTCAATGTTCCCACTCTTCTGCCCTTTTTTACAAGCAAAGCGTATGTACTGCTGCAGGCCAAATGCAATATATACAGAGCCAAACATTGCAAGTGTTACCTCATTAGATGTATCTTCCAGCTTGTTCTGGTAAGCTGTCAAGGTACACCTCAAAGTCTCAACGACAGAGCAGCTCAGAGGTTTATCTTTGTCCTCACAAGTGCCTGAAGGAAAACACAGAACAAAAATTAAGCCTTAAAGCCACAGAGACAAAACTACTCACCCTGGATGCGAGGTATTAGAATTAGTTAGGGCTTCAGTGACAATACAGAACACTGAAGAGCAGCCTTGTTTGCCATGAGAGATACATCTGTATAGCCATGCTTTCACAGAAAATATAGCTGAAAGACAGTTGTATGAAAGCTTTAATACAAGATACAGAACTGTAAATTCTGGATTACATTTACACCAAATGCATTTGGTATGCAGTCTCACATTATTTTTACTATGGTCAAGCCTGTGTCATTGAGTCAGACAAGCCAACTTTAAAACTACACAATTATATACTTTGAAAAACATGTCTGAAAGTCAAGGATGTTACACTTTTCCTGACATTATTTTGCTGTTGTGACTAAGCATGCATATAATGATGCAGTATTTCATTTACTTAGAGCTTTACCAAGTCAAAGTTCATATGGTTACGTTATGCTTGGAGAAGATTTAAAAACATTTTAAATTATCTTGAATTTCATTCCCAAGGAATGAAAAAAAATGTTATCTGTTTGCAAAGGCCTACATAATGGTTCAATTATAAATATGATATATCCATTATACACACACTAAACTTATTTACTAAACCTTTAAATGGAGATTTCTTATCTTGCTGCCTTAATTAGGGACATATGAACACGTCTGACCCTACCAAAGCGTATAGAACAATGTGCCAAGAAAGCAAAAGAACACCTTAATGATCGAGAGGTCGCAAGATGTCAGCTGATACTCAGTTTTCAAAAACAAACTTTTTTTTCCCCTGGTGTTACACCTCAATACCAGGTTATTGACAGATCATGCTTCTCAGCATTATTTATATTCTTAAGAAGCATTTATAACTTACTTTGTAACAAATTATAGTATCAACTTTTTCACAAGTTTTAACATGTTCTACAAGCAAAACTAACTTTACCAGCTCTAATAGCAGCCTTATTTTGCAGAAGGAAAAAATTCTGTGGCATTTGAAATCCAGGAAGGATAAACCATCAAAACTCCCATGACAACTAAACTATGATACAGGAGTTTATCACCAGTGTCATTAAGCAATTCACATAGAGTTGTTAATAAAGTCAAATCAGATACTAAAGTCTGAGCCTTTTCTTTGGCTCTCCATAAAACTTCATCAGCTAGAGGAGGTGCACTTAGGTACTTGCAGGGTGAGTAATTTTTAAGAACTCTATAATTAGTGCTATCTAATAAGCACAATATTCTACTAAGGCATTGTATAAAAATGATGAGATTTCACTGTAGGCTACACATAATGCACCAATAGGACTCAGTGGAAAGCTTACATAGACGCTCAGGTCAGAAAGAATTGCTAACTGCCATTCTGAAAAATTTTCCAATTAGTTAGGCTCTTCTCTCCCAACCTTTTGATAATACCAGAAATATTCAGGCTGGACTAGGTGTTAAGGTCAAAGTCACACCGAAGTCAAAGCAACACATATTTGCAAGAGTGCTTTCAGTAACGGGAGCAAGATCTGCTCTACAGCATGCACATCCCAGTGACAGACCGCTGCTGTGTCCTGTCAGCCACTCCACCTACTTACCACGGTTTCTAAAAGTCTACAGAGTCAGGGAAAAGAAAGATCTTCCTAATGGGACTCCAGAGCCCTGTGAATGCTAGAGCTGTCCCAAATATCAATGTTACACTTAAAACCAATCTAAGAAGAATACATAAAATCTGACTTATTTTGAGGCTTAGATTTCACATTGAAGAAAGTGACAAGTGACACCTTACTGTAATTTTTATCACTTAACCACATCTATAGCTATGTGCAGAGCTCCAGCCCAGTCTTCACAATTTTAAGACCAACCTCCCACTATAACCCATTGTAGGAACATTCTGCATTGATCCTGTTGCCCAAAAAAAAATTAACATTATTTTTTCATACTCGTAGCTCTAAAGAGGTGGTAACACACCACTCTCACTCAGTTTAAAATAACTCCTCTTAAGTCAATCTAACAACTACCTTCCACCCCATAGTTTTTGTCAAGCTGTCTAAATAACGTATTTTCATTTTTTAAGTCCCATCCTACAATGTTGTCATTAACATCATGTTTGCCAAATTTAGTCTTTTACCCGTAAACTTTCCATGCTGTCATTCCTTGCCTTTGCTGCAACCCTATATCTAAGCAGCTCAATCTGCCAACAGAAATACCAGATTCAGTCTACCTGCATTAGCTGAAAACAAGGCTATGGCTGCAATGCTGCTCAAATGTTGTCTGATACACAGGAGACATGCAACATAATCCAAATGCACTGTTGCTGCAGAAACACCATGTCAGCAATGAGACAAAAAACCCAACTTAATATTTGAAGTGTAATGCCCAATATTGCCCAAGAGTTTGCAGGAAGAATTTTGGGAAAATGCCAAGTTCCCTAGGAGTCTAACAGAAGCATACAAGTGAGTAAACTCTTAAACCTGCTGCTTCAGACTTTCTGATAGCTGTACTGGGCTGGGGTAGGAAAGAGTTCTTTTTCTTCATAGCAGCCTACATTGTGTTTTAGATTTTTGACCAAAACAGTACTGCATTAAAAGGTGATGCTAACTCAAAGCAGCTAACACTCCTAGAACTTTGCACTCATTTGACTTTTTTTTTTCAGATTACTACAATCACAATTACTTTTTCCCTGAAGATAAACATCCCTAATAACAAACCCTGTTGCTGAATAACCATTGCAAGGTATGATAAACTGAAAAGATACGATCATGCAAATGGATCAATAAGAATAAAATACTGTGGAAAATTTATAAAGGTCACTGGAAGAGGAGAAGACATGAATTTATGCTTTTTATTTTGACATGCATAAATTTTTAAAAAATGTTTTCTAAAACTCTTTAACCTGTATGGGGTTTGCATGGCCTGGGTTTTTGATAGTGGTGCGGGCTACAGGGGTGGCTTCTGTGAGAAGCTGCCAGAAGCTTCCTCCATGTCCAGCAGAGCCAATCGCTGGTGGCTCCAAAGATGGACGTGCCGCTGGTCAAGGCTGGACCATTTAAAAACGGTGGCAACACCTCTGTGGTAACAGATTTAAGAATAAATCACAACAAAGGTTGTGGGACAGTTATAATTGTGACTACAGAGGAGCAGGAGTGAGAACATGTGAGAGAACAACTCTGCAGACACCAGGGTCAATGCAGAAGGAGGGGGAGGAGGTGCTCCAGGCACCAGAGCTGAGATTCCCCTGCAGCCGGGGGTGCAGAGCATGGGGAGGCAGCTGTGCCCCTGCAGCCCATGGTGTCCACGGGAGCTGCAGAGATCCACCCACAGCCTGTAGATGTGCCCACGCTGGAGCAGGTGGGTGCCTGAGAGGAGGCTGTGAATCCTGTGGATGACCTGTGAAGAGGGGGCCCTGCTCCCATGCTGGAGCAGCCTGTCCCTGGAGGACTGCAACCTGTGGGAGTGCGACCCACGCTGCAGCAGGTTGAGGACTGTTGCCCGTGGGATGGACTCACATGGCAGCAGTTCACAGGGAGCTGCTGCTCATGAGATGGAGCCACATCGGAGAATTTTTCAGTGAACTGTCTCCTGTGAGAGGGACCTCATGGTGCAGCAGGGGAAGGACTCCTCTCCTTGAACAGTGGGAGAAACCATGGGTGAACTGACCTTAACCCCCATAATTCCCTCACTCCTTGTGCCGCTGGGGTAGGAGGTAGAGCTGGGAAGCAGGGAGGGGTGGGAAGATGGTTTTTTTTAAGGCTTATTTTATTTTTCGTTATCCTGCTCTGATTTTGTTAGTAATGAACTCACTTTGTACCTCTAAGTCAAGCCTGTTTTGCCCTTGATGGCATTTGCTGATGGATCTCTCCCAGCCCTTACTACAACCCATGAACCCTTGGTTAAATTTTCTCTCCTCTGTCCAGCTGCGGAGGGGAGGGAGCAAGCATCCAGACCTGGATGCCTGGCATTGGGTCATCATCAACCCACTTCATCTTAAACATATAGTCTATCTTCTCTTTACTTTATAGCCCAATAAGCACAGCATAATCAGCATCTGGATTAAGGGGCTGGATCTTTAGTGTTGGATCTTCAATACTGACAGATTTTTAAGCAGATCTCTCAACTCCTTGAGTTCAAAGTTGACAACAAGAACAAGAAAGACCATCCAGTCAGCTGTGGCCCGTGTAGCCCCTCATCTAGTAATTAGACTACAAAGATTTATTTAAGATTTTTACTTTTATTGGCACCTAGGCATTCCCATTTCAAATATTATAACAATAATCGTTTTTTAAAATTTGAATAAATACTATTACATTAAAAAAATCCTAAGTACACCAGAGAAATAATATAATAATGCAATAGCATTACAAATTAAGTTTCACACTTAGAAGCATAGCAAATATGTAGAACAAACGTCTTAGTCAATGTCTATTTTAATATTAGCTGTAAAGATTCACTCAATCCACTGCAAAGCTGAATTTTACTATCTGCCTCAACAGAGCCTCAGCAGAGATGCTAAAGCTTGAAAAAAAGATCTCTTTGAATTAATTTAATTAAAGTTTACCTCCAACAAAGTAAATTCATACTGAAGGTACTGTTATTGAATCTCCAATATTATAGAAACAGGTCAAAGCTGTTCTCAGCAAGGTTTATCATCCAAAAGACAATTGCTGCTTTGGAAACTCCACTTTGGCAGGAGCATCCCACTACCTCCAGAGTTGCCTAAGTCCCTCTGTGCATGTGGAACTTTGCAAAATTGTGGAAAATATCCAGTCTTAAAGAGCTTTTCGACTGTAAACCTACAATTATTACCATGGTAATTACATGTATAATTACAGAATAAAACTGATACCACTTCCAAAACAAAAAAATCATATAGCCTATGCAACAAAATCAATGTATCACAGATTCAAGGCTCGCCTTTTAAGCACAAGAAAAATCCCAGTAAGTGGTTTCCTTATTGAAAAAAAAACATTTTGTAAAGATACAAAAAAAGGTACCTTCATTTAAAAGTGCTTTTAACAACTCGTTTATGCCTACTGCTGCTAAAAGGCACAAAAACATATCATGATATACAGGAAATAAACCTCTTTGTTCCATTAGCCACATTTTACTTGTTTTCTTCCTGTTTACTTTCACCGTAAATTGGAAGCATTTTGTGTCTAGTGTGTGATTTTTCTAACAGGAATTACATAGAGGTATCTTTTATAAACACCTTTAAATGAAGATTTTGAAAAGTGTGTAACTTCCAGCTTTAAAAAAAACTACTAACTTGATGTTAAAAGTTCAGCTTGTTTACGTTAGCAACTATTTAAAATGTCTAACCAGGCAGCAGTTTGTTAAATCTGATACAATAATTATATATAAAACCAGGTAGCAGAGTGACAACCACTGACTTACAATTAATCTTAATTGAAACCGAGAAATATTTGTTCTGTATCAGATTAAATAAATGCAACATAGTACTGGTCCACAATCAACTGTAAAAAGTATTGTGTTGTATCATATGTCCTACACAACCTTTTTGAATATATGACCTTTAAGTTGCTGAAGGTTGCCTCAGAATTTGGCTCAGTTCAGGCAAAACATCTGTTCCCTTTGCAGGTATACTGTAAGGACTTTTTTCTCAGTTGGATTTAGAGCACAGCAAGTGAGCCCTTTTCTGACCGATCATATACGCCCCAGCATTTGTAAATCAAGCTCTGGGCTGACAACAGCAGGTCCACAATCCGTCACCCCTTCTCAGCTAGCAAGGCCATTTGACTGCTGTGAGAACTGCTCTTACCATGTCATCAAATCAAAGCATGTTGAGAAGAGGGAATGCAAGAAGCATCTGCAGAATTCCCACAATGTAGTGACTTTGGAACATTGACAGATGCATCTGTCATTTTATACCTTCAACTAACCTGCTGTCCGCTGGCCTGACATAGCAAAGCTGTCCAAGAGTAACTCCAGCTCTCTCATGTTGTTTTCATACGTCTCTGTTAGAAAGACCTGGTGTTTCTTGGCCTTTATTTGACAGGAGGAACAGACAAGACAAGAGAGGGCGGGGAGAGAAACACATTAAAATAAGTAAACAGAAGAAATACACATCACAATGATATATTTGTCCTCTTTAAATTTAAATTTCTGCTGTATTTCTTTTTACACCTTTTCTTGAGCCAAGAGACCTAACATGACATAACAAATAAGCAACACAGAACCCTGAAACATACAACATAAAACTAAAGAATTTGAAAAGAAAAACAAAAGATGGTTGTACAAAAACTAATCATCATCTTCTGCTTTAGAAGTATCTTAATGGACATTAAATTCTGTCCATCTATGGAAACAGTGAAATCTATTGTTACACCCTACAAGGGCATCCAGAAAGACACCAAACTACTGGCAGACAGGCTAGAAATCCATAATTTGGCACTCAGTCAAATCCCACACCTACTCTCATTGCAAACCTGCCTACTTCAATTGTCAGTATCTTCCATACTAGATAGGGATGTCTTCAATAACAAAACCTTGTCCTTACGCATGGAACCATGTTCTTCAGCCACTATCACTGAATTTTCCTAAAGAAAGCTGTCCACCAAGTACAGCCTATTGCTCAATTCAGGACACCAACATTTTTCAGAGGCCAGAAACATACTAGAGCAGCAAAAAATCATTCCTTTAATTTATATCTGATATTGTAACATTCAACTTTCAAAGACACGCATCTGTAACTCCAGACAAGACCAAGGTACTTTTGGGTATGTGACTTCTCAAGGAAATGTATGATTTTAGCTCCTGACTGACAGAAAGTAATACACTTCAGCAATTTAGAAAACCCAAACCCAGCAATAACAAATGAAAACAAACCACCCCTACCCCCCCCCAATTCCATTCAAGAAGAAACTAGTGTTAAATAACTTCACAATTTCCTTATGACAAAGGTTATGATCAAAGATGTCTCATGACTTTTAACAGCTCAAATTATTTCCATTCTAAATTCTAACACCTATTTGCGTAATTTCCATTTCTTTGTGGTAATGGAAAATTAACCTTTTTTATTGAGCAAAATCCTACTGTTTTCTATCATATCTAGAAACTATTGCTTTAGTTATGCTTTACTGCGTATCAAAGAATTCAGGCAATTTCTCATGTGTGGGAAACATCCTCCCCAGGAAAACTGCTACATACTGGTAGCTTATAACTGTCAGGATAAAAAAACAAGAAATGCATTTAATTCTCTGCAGTGTTCTGCACTATTCAGTTTAAATATTTTATAAATTTGCTTTACTCTTTCAATTTTAATTATATGTACTGTATATCTACTAATATATTATTCATATGTGTATTTCAGTGTTAGGTCCCCTGTAGCATTTACACGCCTTTCCTTGTGTGAGAGTTTGTACTACACTTCATAAGGAATTTCCAAGTCATTTCTATATATTGAAAAATAGCTAAGGTTTAATTCCTACTCCATATAATTATCTATATAAATAGAACTTGTAAATGTTGAGATCCAGTAAAAATATTTTATGGGATGCAAGCACATTAAAGTAATTTACTGTAATGTATTGACATCATCCCAAAGACCTCACAAATTAAAAATACAAAAATATAACAATATGAAAACACCACAATAAAATAAATACTCTTTTTACATAAACCTCTTCAGCATAAAAAAGGTCAGACTAAATCTTCCCAGAAAAACATTTTCCTATGGAAGAGTCAAATATGAGATTTTTTTCAATCTTCTCATCCAATTTTTTTTATTTTGTTTAGCTAATTTACCATAATTTAGTCAGTGTATTCCAGTCTATTCAGCCTTCCCAGAGAAGTCTGTGTTTATTTGCTAACTGCATCTACACTTCCTAAGCCAATTTTAGTCTCTTTTTCAACAGTAACAAAGATCAAAAGGAAATTACTTAGCCTAGCCAGTCTCTCTACACTTGAAGTGCAAAATATTTAGTATCTTTCCTTTCTACCCTCCATTTTCAATCACTGTCCCCATTACCAGAAACTGACGAAAAAGCACTGTAAATTACACTGCCGAAAATCCAGGCAGAGGTTAAGAGTCCAAAAGGATCTGTTATTGATCTGATTTCTTATCTCTCGCTGACAAGTATCTAATAAGAATGTATACAGTCATAAAATAATGAAACTATTTAAGCTGACAGGACCTGTGGAGGTCATCTGGTCCCACTCCCCTCTCAGAGTACAGTATGCTCGAAGTCAGGTTATACTGCTCTGAACTTTGTTCAATCAAGTTTTGAGTAACCTCAAAGATGGTGTTTCAACAAACCCTCCAGGCAACCTGCTCCAATATCTCACAATCCTCATTGTAAAGTTTTTTGTTTTCCCCCTACAGGTAATTGGAACTTTCCTGTTTTCTCCTATATTTCTAATGCACAGATCTAAACAGTGTAGCTCCATCTTCTCCACAAGCACCTACCTGACAGCTCACAGCAGTAGCTATAATCTCCTTAGATTTCTTCAGTCTGAACAAACACAGGGAGTATGCATAACACTTCTCTTTGAAAAGGAAAAGGGAGTGCACAAGTCTAGAGTCAAACATAATCAATTTCAATTGACAGATTCAACTATTAAAGGAGGTGTGATTACAATCCTTCTCAACAACTCCATCCATCAACATGTTTGTGTTAGGGGATGCCATTCCTATAGAACTATTGGAAAAGTAAAGGTGTGAGTGTTTCCTAGGTTCTTTCAAATGGGAAATCAGGTAACAAAATTGATAAAGCCTTTATATAAAGAGAATTTGCTTCACAGACCACATTAGTAGAAACAGGTGGAAGAATATTTGTGAAGTAAGCCTTCTGCTGACTTTGCTTGACTTCCTGTACATCAGAATGGACCACTCTTGACCTACAAAGTGATCCTTGAAAACAACCTTGAAAATCAAGGAGGAGGTCTGTATGGATATGCAGAAAACTCCTGACTAAATTCAAGTACTAACAGGAAGCATAAAGAAGGCTGTTCAGACATAATAAACTAAGGAAAATACAGAGATGTTGCTCAAGCCTGAGGGATATGTTTAGGAATGCCAAATCCACCTAAAGCTGAATCTGGTATGGGATGTGAAGAGCAACAGAAAAAGCTTTCTGAAGTACATCACCAGCAAAAGGAAGACTAGGCAAAATGTGGGTATATTCCTAATGAGGCAGCAAGCTGGTGACTACAGCAGAGAAAAAGCCTTCTCATTGCTTTTTTCACCTCAGTGTTCACTGGTAGAACCTGCCTTTGGGAATTTCAGGTCCCTGAGGTCACTGAAATTTCCATGAACACCTGAGAATTTAAAATTCTCAAAACATACTAGGAGTGTTTCCTATACTCCCCAAAGACAATTCCCTTCTTCACAATATATGCCGAAATGGAGGCTAAAAACCTAATAACATGGGAGGAAAAGCATACTTTCTGAACCCAGAATATATGCTGAATTTTAGCATATAAAATGCTCCCTTGAATCAAACTTCACATCCTTAAAAAGGCTCCTGTTTTCATAGAACAACTTGAGGACAAAACCCTTCTAGTAGAAAATGTGCTTGGCAACACATTTATTTAATCACCAATTTCAAAACACAATCAAACTTTTAAAGAAATTAAATAGTAACCGAGCATATTTCATTAATAATACTGTAGATCACAATGAGGAGAAAATTTTTTTCCAAATTCTTTGTATCCCTATTTGTAAGGATAACCTGAACTATTAGGAAAACTGCCTGCTTATAAAATTATTCCACTCAATTGTGTTAATTTTCCAAAAGGATATTTTTATTTATCTGGAGAATTTCCTACTGCCTTGGTTGTAGACATATTTTCCTTAACTACCAGTATTTGATTTTGGTATAATTCTATCACCTGTTCCAATACACGAATGATGTCCCATTGTTTTTTCAGTCTTGTTCAAAAGCCATGGTTGACTAAAATAAATGTGAACTCTATGTAAACTGTTTGAGGACAGCCCACAGAACCTGAAGCTGCAGTTGTGCATCTGTATCTCAAGTTCAGTAACTTTTAAAAAATAAACACGTGGGCAGGACTTTGAGGCCTAACCTTAACAAAACCACTGCAGTAGTGTGCAGGGAATTGGAGTCCAGTTGTACAATGAACTGCCACGATTCCTGAGGAACTGTCTCTACTTTGTTTACAGTTACAAGGGGTTCTGGGGAGGCTCTCTTGCACATGGACTAATTCACCCACTCAGGCAGTAGTACAAATCCCAGCTGGTGATGGCAGAGTAAGAGCCAAACCCAGAACTATTCACAAAGCCACCAAGGTGCAGTATGTTCAGATACTCCCTGAAAAGTGCTTGTGTAAATTCTTCATGAAAATATCAGAATGTTTATCAGGCACGACCTTGGGACAGCAAATCAAAGCATTTACAGAAATACAAGAGACTGTTCCATAGTTTACAAAACACGGGTTTTACTCGAGTAAAACTTTTTACTTGAGTAAACTTTTCTGCCCTGTAAAGCAGAAAAGCGGCACAAATTTTTCAGCAACCAGGCATAAACTGAAATATAAAAACCAAAATAAAACAAAACCCTCACTGACAAACTCTCTCCTTGGGCTATTTATTTTTGCTCAAGTTATCAAACTACTGAATGCTCTTTTCATTTTCTTCTATCACCTATAATATTTAAAAATCTATAGAGGGGTCTGTTGATGTATAAATCCAATATAATCTCTCAAGAAATTTAGTATTTCAGTCTTAGTCACCTGAAATAAAATTAACCAAAATGCTCAAGTTTTATTGGAACTATTCTTGTCACCTAAAAACAGATTTGTACATTTGGTGGGAAAGAATGTTATGAAGTATCTCTTTAGGTTTTGGGGCTTGTTTTTGGTTGTTTTTTTTTTTTCCAAGTCAGGCAAAATTTTTTAAGAACTGCAACTTTAAATTTTAGATGCTTGTCTTCCAACACCAAGACATCACAGCTTGAGTGACCTCTGCATTCCCTGAATAAATTACAAAATTGGTTTGTTTGCAGAAGATCATTTAAGCATATGCTTCAGACTCACCAGTCTTCTTAAATTAGGACAATAATCAAAGAAGCATCTGGGAAGGAACACTCCACCCCATTTTAAGGCAACAAAAACAAGAATCAAGGTAAAACATCACTTAACCATCATTAGTACAAATTAATGAAGAGTGTGTATCAGGGTTGGGGATCTTTTTTAACTGAAAGAAAAAAGCTCTGTCCACCCAGATGACATTTACATCTTTGCCATTGAGTACCAGTTTCTATTCCACAGAATTTGTAGAATTGAATCATAATCCTCAGAGTGCTTCATTGTCTTCATTGTCCTTCCAGTCAATACCTAAGGCACTTCTGTTAAAGAAGTTCTGATTAATGAGTATGTCCTGGAACTAGATTCTAAAACACTTCTGTTCTGACATTCAGCATACGATAACCTACAAGGCTTTTACGGACAGCTGAGATGCAAAGAGAGCATGACGGCAGGCACGGGTGTAAGAGAATGACTTACATACCACAGGGAAAAGGCTGTATGTAATCTATTACACAATTTATACACAAATTATGCTAGTTCTGATACAATCTATAAAAATGGGAAGAAATGAGTACACACTTCTTACAAATTAAAGGAATTTATACTAAAATACGTTTTTTTAAATTACTTCACTTTCCTAATACGCATTCTGGTGAACTGGCAAGCTCCCCCTAATTTCAATAGGCATTTCTCATAAAATAAAGGTTTAACATCTCCTGCCTGTCCTGTACTAAGATCATCCACTATTAGGTGCCAGAAATGTAAATATCCTGAATAACTTAGAACTCCTAAAGACACCTCTTATTCTTTCCATGGGGCAGGAATACAGCTGGGGCTGTTTCAATTTAAACCAACTGTTAAATCACAATGGCCCTTCTTCTAAATTCCTATTCTTGAAGCTAAAAATTTCTAGAAACCCTAACTAGAAATAATGACAAGCTTGAGACCAATTTCCTCAACTAAACATAATGCAAATCTTGAGAGCCTTCCCATGCTGAGAATTCATAAGCAATTTTGTTAGTAACAGATCCTATCACATTTGATCCATGCAAATTTCTGGCAAACTTCTGCCGCATGCTGATATTGAAAATTACAAGCAGAATAACTACTTTACTATACATTCAACTGATCTATTAAGGGAAAAAAAGCACTTTTTACATAAAGTTTCAAAATAGTGTACTTTGTATATCTTACAAATATTTTACAAACAAAAATATTAACTTGTATGTTAACAGTACTATGAGAAACCAACTTAAGATTACCACACTGAAGTGGAAAGGACATATTCAGGATGTCTAATAATATTACAAAATATAAGGAAGTAATTAAGAGATCAAGAAAGCAGAAGTGGGAAATAAAGGGAAGAGAACACACTGACAATTTCACACAATTTTAGTATAGGTAAAGGAAAGCCTAATAACAGTATATTGAATGTTATTTATACTTAGTTTCTGCTATAGCCTTCTGGTTTTTGATTTGGGAAGAAAAATAACAAAAAAGCTGTCTATACTGAGTAAACAAGACCACACACAGGCACTCCAGGCTTCCCAAACAAATACAAAAGTCTTCAGGAAAAATGCAAAGCCATCCAAGGTGATAAAAATCTAATCCCATAGGGGACCACTAATACAACTCCTCAGAAAATGAGTGTTTTTATTACCTGTTCAAGACAGTCTTGTGGCTTGAAATCATTCCAGTAAAACAATTAAAACAACCTGCTATATGAATAAGACAGTTCTTTCAAGTAGGACAATCTATTTACATTTCAGTAACACGATATTAATTTGGAGTACACCATTTAATATAGTTGCCATTGCCAAAAACCTGAACATGAGCAGAATTTTGTCCTGAATTCTTGTCAGGTATAACATACATTTTATTAAAGAAGTTTTCTTTGTCCTCTTTTTGTGCCTGATAAAATTATTTTTCCAGGTTGACTAGGGCAGCAAATGTCTTTTAATACTTTAATGCTTGCATTGACGAAGTTCTGTTCTTCCAGAAGGAAAAGGGTTTTTTAATTTAATTTTTCTTCAATTTATTAATTACCAATCTACCTGGAAAGTGGATAGTACTAAGACAATATATGGAATAACTCCACCAACTGAAGACAAAACACAAACAAATCTGAAGACTCTCTGATGCAGATCTCTGCTCCTACATACTGAACAGCACAATGCCTGTCAGCAGCAGGGAAGAGATCATGGTTACCTCCTACACTCGGAGGTCCAAGAGAAAAGAAGAAGGGAAATTTGCAAGTTTAGAAAAAAAAATGGCTAAGTATAGAAATACTGTAAATGCTACTACACAATGAAGAGAGATAAGGTCTTCTAGATCACAGAATAGGTTGGGTTGGAAGGCACATTAAAGTTCCTCTAGTTCTAATGCCCCTGCTGTGAACAGGGATCCCTAGTGCTACACCAGGTAGCTCAGAGCCCCATTCAGCCCAGCCTTGAACTCTTCCAAGAATAGGGTATCCACAACTGCTGTTATGAGAACAAGCTGTTTAAGTGCCTCACCACCCTCAAAAAAATGAAATTTTCCCTAATATCTGATGTAAACTTTCTTTCAGTTTGGAGCCATTCCCCTTGCCCTGTTACTACATGCTCTTCTAAAAAGTCTCTGTCTTTCTTGTAAGTTCCTTTCAGGTACTGGAAGGTCCCAATTATATCACCCCAAAGCCTTCTCCAGGCTGAACAGTGTCAAGTCTCTCAGCCTTTCCTCACAGCAGAGCTGCCCCATCCCTGTGATAACTTGGTGGCCTCCTCTGGACTCACTCCAACACATCCACGTCCTTCCTATGCTGGGGACCCCAAGGCTGGATGCAGTGTTCTCACCAGTGTTCTCTGGTGGGGTTTCACTACAGCAGAGCAGAGGGGCAAAATCCTCTCCCTTACCCAGCTGCCCATGCTGCTTTGGATGCAGGCGAGGACACAATCAGCTTTCTTTCCTTCAGCAGCGTAATGTCCAGCCTCTCACCCACCAGCACCCCAAGTTCTTCTCCCCAGGGCTGCTTTCAACTTGTTCATCCCCAGCCTGTGTTGATACCAGGGGTTGCCCTGACCCAGGTGCAG
Source organism: Grantiella picta (assembly GCA_013397955.1). Taxonomy (NCBI): domain Eukaryota; kingdom Metazoa; phylum Chordata; class Aves; order Passeriformes; family Meliphagidae; genus Grantiella; species Grantiella picta. The sequence goes on from VZRM01008740.1 coordinate 325,629, forward strand.
CATCAACATTTGGTCTTGGTAAACCTCATGGCATTCTCATGGTCCCACTTCTCAACCTTGTCCAGGTCTCTCTGGATGGCATTCCATCCTTCAGATGTGTAAATTGCACCACTCAGCTTGGCTTCATCAGCGAATTTGTTGAGGGTGCACTCCATCCCTTCATCTGTGTCATTATTGAAGATATCCTAAGCTTTTTGCTTTGACCCTCCCACTATTAAGGAAGATGGCAAAACTGTTATTCAAAGCTGAGGCAGGTAGAGACAGTCAGAAGGCACCAATGGGTCATATAAAAGGAAAAAGAAAATAATCCCATAAAATACATCCAATATGACAAATGCACACCAAAACAAAACAAAAAAAACCAATTAAGTAAAAAGTTTGTCACATTCAAAGAAGACACTTTCAAACATTTTTGCAGTGAAATGCTTGCACTAAAAACAAAACATTATGTGAAATACAAATAAGCAAGCCCACAATGGTAGCTAATCAAGTCTGAGTAAAAAAAGCTTGGGTATAGGGACAGAACATTCATCACATAAAATCATAATCCTTATCTACAAACTGCCTTCTTCATTAGGAATGCACAGACTAGTTACTCTTGACTCATAGATATACTTTTGAAATAATTGCTTTCTGCAAATAACTCCTCAGTTAAATACCTGGTCTATTACTTAAAACACATTTTCAAATTAGCTTCTTGTATCTTAGATATATTTACTGCTGTTTCACAAAACAAAGTAATATAAATAAAATCAGAGTAATGCAAAATCAGATTTATTCCACAGCACACCAAATGCAGATTATGTTCACAGTACATTTAAAAAACCTTAAACAAGGAGTGCCATAGGCTTTTTGCCTTACCATTGCAAGTTCCATCTGTAATTCTCTGCAGGCTTTTTCTGCATTCCCTAGTCTCACAGAGAGGTCTGTAATTACCTTCTTCTTTTCTTCAATCACTTCTTTCATTTGATTGTTTGAGGAGAAACACTCTTTTTCTAATCTGGAAAATTTCAACGTTAGAACATTTTTATTAGAAATATTTATGTCAAGTATTCTACATATTTTTGAAAGATAATCTATGGGTATCACATCATGTTCGCACATCATATGACCTCTGAAGCTGCTTGCCTTTTTTCTTTAACTGAATAAACTTATATATTCCTTCTAAGAAAAACTTTTCAGTTATGGTTATGATCTTTTCCATTACCAAGGCTTGTTTTAGACTTCCAGTCATAAATTAATTTGGTCATTTGGGCATGGACTCCAGATTACATGTAATAAAGAGAAGTCGTCATATTTTAAGTAACACATTAGTTCTCCTCAGAAAGATGACATCACTTCTTGCAGCATCAATGCTGATTTCAAGTACAAAGCTTGCTTCTAAAGTTTCCACCTACCTGACTATATTCTCGACATGGTTCTGGCTAGAACAGGGTTAATTTCTGCAGTAGGCAGGAGTGGGCACAGCTAGGACCTGGAGGTCATTCTATACCACCTCATGTCATATTCTGGGAACAGAGGAAGGGCTCCCTTGTGGGTAGTGTGGCAGAGGGGCTGGGTATGGTTGGGGGTTTCCATGGTGAGCAATCACAGGTGAATCATTCACTTTTTTTTTCTTGTACACTCTGTCATTAGTCCTGTTGCTCTTACAGTTTATTGTCTTATGTCATGTCTTATTGTTGTGTCCAGTAAACTGTCCTTAACTCAACCCATGATCTTTCCTTTTTGTGACTGCAATTCTCCTCTCCACCCTGTCACAGTAGAGGAAGAAGAGGCAGGGGGAACGATCGAGCAGCGCATGGTTTGGAATGTTTCTGCTGGAGCACTAAATATCATTCCTAAACCATGACAATTCTGCTCAGAATGGCATGATTTCAATAGCAGACAATACAACATTTCAAACAGTTCTTGTACTACGTCAGTCCTCCTGGTAGTCCAGAAAACAAACACATAGAAAGCCTGGCATGGATTAAAAGGCAGGTCATGAGAAAACTACATGGTCAAAGAACAGCATATAGGAGACACAAACAGGGACATGAATCCAAGGAAAAATTTTGAAGGATTGCCCAAGTATATAGGGATGGAAAGGAGGTGCCTCAGGAAAGGCACCTAGAATTAACTTTTGCAAAAGATGACAAAGACAAGAAGGGATTTTCCCACTGTTACAGTAGGAAAGAAAGCATGAACAGACTTCTACACAAAACAGCTGCTTTATCAACAGTAGACAGAGAGAGTCACCCCACTCACTGCCTTTTCTGCCTCAATCTTCCCTGACAAGGTCTACTCCCAAGCCTCTATGGCCAGTAAAAGGACACAAAAAGGAGAACAATTGCTAGCAACAGATGAGGATGGAGTCTGGGATAACTTGTGAGAGCTCAACCCACAGAAACTGAAGATGCCAACTCACCCACACTCAAAGGTTCTGACAAAGCTGGCCAATGTCAAAGTGAAATTCCTCACTATCATGAAAAGTCACAAAAACTGGGGGAGGACTCTGGCAAATGAAGAAAGGCAAATGTCACGCTAATACTTGGCAAAGGTCAAAAGGACCAACAAACTATAAACCAGTGAGCTTCATTTCAGTACTGGAAGGTTATGAAGCAGATCATTTTAGAAAAATTTTCTGGGCTCATGAAAGAGACAGAGGTGACTGGAAACACTCAGGGAGGATTTACCAAAGCTTAATCGTGTCTGGCCAACCCAGTTATATTCCATGATAAAATGTTCAGGGCTGTGGACAAAAGGATGGTGAGTAGATCAAATATAATTCAATTTTAGCAAGGATTTTAGCACTTTCTCACACAGTATTTTTAAAGCTATGTTAGAACTTAAGTCTAAATATGCAAACTACAGCATTGATGAAAGTGGTTTGATGGTCAAGCTCAGGTGGTAGTAGCTGGTAATGGGTGTAATATTGTAGAGGTCTGTGTTAGATCTGTTTAACACCTTTATCCATCATCTGGATTAAGCCAAGAGTGCAGTCTCACAAGACCTGCAGCAAACAGTGAACCAGGTGTAGGTAGATCATGACACAATACAATTGCTGCACTCAACAGAAGAGCTGCCATTCTCTAGTGATAGACAAAGAACAGGCCTGAATGAACCTTCTGAGATTCAATGACATGAGCAAAAAACTGAATTTAGGAAGCAAGGCCACCCCAAAACGATGTGGATGGTAACTGGCTGGATAGCAGCTAGGCTCAAAAAGGACCTGGTAACCACAGTACACAGCCACAAGTCAGCTGCACGGCATAAGAGTGGAGACAGCTAAGAGCATCCTGCGCTGTATTAACAGCAGCATAGCCAGATCAAGGGAAATGATTAATCACCTTCTACTTGGTAGTTATTACAACACACCTAGGATAATGACTACTTTTAATTAAACACATCTCTCATAACATAGGGAAAAAGTTGGAGTGGGCTAAGGGAATGGTCACCACCACGGCCAGCGGCTGAAATACATATAAAACTGAGGAAACCTGGTATGTTTAAGCTGGAGAAGAGAGAACTCCGTGGTGTTTAACAGGCCTCCTGGTATTTAAAAGGAGATTATCAAGGAAATGCAGTCGATCACTTCACAGCAGTGTTTGGCTACAGGACAAGAACTAAATCCAAAGAAATTCAGACAAGGAGAAATGTTTTCCAACTTTATGACAGTCGAAGAGTGGAACAGGTTCCCAGAGAGGTTATTCCGTCTCCATTCTCCACGTTTTCAAGACCTAGCTGGATGAAACCCTGAAAACCTGAATCCATAGCTGATCCTGGTTTGAGCAGCAGGTTGGACTATAGATCTCCTGCAATTCCTTTCAATGTGAACTATTCTTTGATACAGCTCTCAGCAGTAGAAACCGCCAGGTGTTGCTTAACTCTTTATCTTATCTCCTATCACTCCTGTCTCCCTAAAACTGAAAGTAGTGCAAAAAACTGAAAGTAGTGCAAAAGGGTCAAAGTTCTTCCAACTTTGAAGCCTTTGAATCAGTACTGTCATTTTCTGTCCTTGATTTATTTGTTATGGATTAATGTATCTTTTTAGCTGAAGGACTACTTCATCAGTCCTCCAAATACCTATGTGCTTCTGCATCAGTCTGCTGATTTTTTGCTGTAGCTGTAGATGTTTACTTCTTATGTTTACTTGTTATGTTGTCAAAACCTGCCTGTTTCAGTCCCTCGAAGTAGCTGCTCCTCTGACTGGTTTCGGAAACACAGCAAAAGCAGTTCCAAATTATTCTATGTCATATTCTCACTCTTCAAGAAAAGTAAATTCACACAGAGACCCAAATCCATGTTGCTGCCAATTTACATAGTGCTACTGGGTTCAGAGCTAATTAATAAATTATGCAACCCAGAAAAGCCTGTTAGCTTGGTTCTGGTTATTACAACCACATTTTTATAAGAAAGTAAAAAATTATGCAACCCAGAAAAGCCCATTTGCTTGATTTCAGTTATTACAACTACACATTTTTCTGAGAAAGTTAGCTCTTGCAGCATTATATAGCTTCCAACTTTGGCGTTATTTACCTACATCAAGTCCAGCGAAAGAGACATACAAGTGTTCTAGCACAACAAGTCAAAGTGTCTAAGACTTTCATTTGGGTAAGGCTTAAAGACAAACTCATGCAATTCCTCCAGAAAAAGAGAAAATATGTTTGGATGCCAAACTGTATCTTAAAAGAAAAAACCAAGATCCTGACATTGTCTGAAGTCCAAGGACCAGACCCTTCAAAGGTAAGTAGATCAAAGGCTCTTGTATTCTCTCAGAAGGTGTCCAGTGAAAGCAATCACTGATATTCACCAATGTTACTGACACTTGTATGCTTCAAAGAATAAAAAGGGCACAGGAAACATGTGAGGCAATGCCTGCCCACCCCACATAATTGCCTCAAGGGAACTGAGTAGATTGATGCCCACCTTGGAAAAAGCTTGACCTTCACTACCTACCTCTATAAAGTAGAGGTCTGGAAATTTAGGTGTCTGGACTAACAAAATTATGAGGGTAGGCTGTTCATGTTTCTTCAAGATCTTAAAAAAAACCCACCAATTGTTTTAACTGCCTTAACTTTCATGGGAAGGTTTGCATTCTCTGAAATCACAGAAGACAATTTGCTTTCAAAAAACTCAGCTGGCAGAAGCTGCTGGGAGTAATTGCCTGAATCAACACGATTACAAACAGTGGAAAGTACTGTTTGGGTATTGGACAATATTTATTCTCATATTCAACTAACACACAGAATAGATGCCTCAAGTAGGAAAAAAAACTCTAAAAAAACTCCAGGATCAGGCAAGTTGCTTTCCTGAAAAGGAAACTCTGAACATAATTGTCCTGTTTAAAGCAAAAAGAGAAGATATTTTAAGGTTCATGTTGCATTTAGTAACACAAGTATTTACTTTTCTATAAGCACTAATATTGAAATTCCTAAGGCAAATGGTACCATAACTGTAAAAACTGTATTTCAGAGTCTTAAGTACAAAAAAATACATATCCAAGTATTTCCTGCAGTAATTCCAAACAAAGAAATATACTCTCTAGAAAAACTCTTATTTTTCTTTTTGGAGGATAACACGTTCACATAAGAGTTACTATTTTTCAAAGATGTAGCTTTTATGGATCAAAAATATCCTAGACACAAACCCCTTCAAGTCTCAAAGAAATATCTTCATACATCTAGATAAAAGATTCTTACAAGGAACAAAACATTATTGAATGCACAATACAATTCAGTATCTAGCTATTATCCTTACTTTTGCCCAAATAATCTAATACAGAAAAATATTTTTAAGAGTTTCTCAGAGATTTAATTGGAAAGCTACTACTTAGAGATGTTCACAATTTTTAACTAAATTTACTAATTTAAAATTTAAAAAACAGATCTTGTGGTAGAACTAGTAAAATTCTAATGGTTTGGAAAATACCTAGATAAATGTTCAAGCTATCATTAAAATGATGCTAATTAGCTAATATTTTATCTCTATTATCATCTATTGATTCCCAGAATATATTCATACTTACAGCTCCCCGACTGATAACGGAAAGCCATGTTATGGTAACTGTGTTGACAAGACAGGACAATTTTTTCTAGACTAAAAACTACTACGGTTTAACAAGCATCATTAAAAAAAAACAAACCAACTAAAAAAGCCCCATATTACACTGAGGATGATGAATTTTTCTGATATAACCTCAATACAAAGACAAACTTTGGAATATTAGGTTTTTGAACACATGAAGAAATGGTTCAAGAACAAACAGGAAGAACAGTAGTTCAAGAAAACTTTTGTAACATGAATTTTTCCATATTTACTGTACCACTCAAATATGGGAACCTACCTGAAGGAAAGGAAAAAATATACTACATCAAATTAAAAACTATGAAAACCAAACTAAAATGAAAAAAAAAAAAAAACATAGTCCATATGCTCTGTAAGAATAAAAAGCTACATACAAGAAATACTCAGACATTACAGAGTAGCCTGCTATGCAAAACTACTGATCCAACAGCCATTCCTCAAAAACAAGCTGGTTTGAACACAAAGGCTTCTTAAAAACAAAGCAATAAAAAATGAAACAACTGTAAAATCAATGATCGGGGCCTTCTCCAGTTCAAGGAAAGGCAAAGAACTTAGTATCAGTTCAGTGTCGTGTATTTGCTCAAAGAGAACCCATGCTCAAAGCAAAAACACCCAGGCAGGATGAGATTATAGTTTAATTAACTGATGTTACTTAGAACTGTAGAGAATCTTGGAATGTACTTACTCAGTTTTACAACTGTGAAGACTGCAGTCTTCCTGAAGCATCACTTTAGATTACTATCATATTGTATTTCACAAATTTTTATATAAAAATTTAATCTTTTTCTTTGAGTAAAAAGTTTTCACTTTTTAATGTGACTCTGTTTTAGCCAAATGGACATTCAGACCTCTTTTGACCCTTTTTATAATGAAGAGGCCGAAGATGTTTATAATTCAGCACAAGTTTCAACTATATTACTAAAAACATCTCTGTGAGCATGAATATAGGAACACTCAGGCCACAACATTCCTTTTTTTGTAGGGAAACTAGTTTCTTTTTTCCCCTCTATTGCTTGTATGAGCAAGTCACCACAAATACCTCCATATACAGACCCACATAATCCTAGACTGAGAGATGCAAACTGTCTTTTCCAAGCCATTCTATTACCTTGAGTCTCTTCCCACACCCCCACTGTGTGCCACCCACTTTATATCTCCTTAAACTCCCTCTTCCCCTAAATTTCACCAACTACTATACTTTATTTCACCTACTCTTCAGTTCTCTCTCTCTTACAACACCATTCTTCTTCCTGACATTTTCTCACCCCAACAGAAACTTGATTCAGCCAAGGAAGAAGACTCAGTATAGTGCATCCTGTATCTGCCCAGGGAATACAGCAAAACCTTTCTTGCAAAAAACATCTGTTACCACGGACACAGCAGATTGTGCTGATCAGGAAAGGAATCCCAGGTAATTTCATCTGCTCTCATACACTTCAGCCTTTCTATTTTTGTTACCTAGTTAACACTTTCCAGACTCATTCAAAAGCTGAAAATTAAGATTAACCACTACAAATGATACACAACTTCTCAACAGGATTCTTAAAGATTTATCTAGGTCACTGAAGTGAAAAACAGTATTTCCATTAGAATGTAAGTCTATACAGAAAAAAAGAATCTGTCCTAACCCTGCCACGTGTGCTTTCCTACAGTCCTTCCAAACACACAGGAGACAGGACCCTGTCATACCTATCATTTTCAATATTTTTGCTTCGGCAAATAATCAGTAACAGATCAGTTATTTTCTTTACCCACCCATATCATTACTGATACGGACCTTTTATTAATGGAACACCAGTTTCTGAACTCCAGGCTGGTTTGGGAAATTGCATCAGATGTAGTGGTTTTTACTGACTGAAAACTATACAAAATGTAAACTGTAAGTGGTACTTACAGACAAGCTGTCTACTATAATTTTACAATGAATTTAAAAGAAAACTTACACATTGAGTTTTTCCAAGTTCTTTTGGGCATTCTGTTTTTCTCTCTCATATGCATTTTCTAACCCTTTGAACTCTTTCTTGAGCATTTCTAAATCTGAAAGAGCTTCTGCTCGTCTGTCCTTTTCCACATGCACAGCTTCTTCAAGTTCTCGAATTCTTAACTACACCAAGTGATAAGAAAAGCAATTAAAGCAAGTTAGGAAAGACTAACATGATCTTTTAGTGCTGTTCTATGGTCTGTTCTGCTTTACTGTAGAGTATATTCTATTAATTTGGTATAGAAGCATATACACATGTAAAAAACTTTGAACACATGTAAAAATGTAGGAATACATACAGTTCAAAACAAAGACAAATAAATATGCTGATGAAAAGTACCTTCTGTTCTCATTTGGAGGTGTCTGGATTATCCCATTTTCAATAATTATTAATACTGAACCTTTCCAGGGGAATTCAAATGTTTAAATAGACTCATGAAATGTGGAACTAACAATAAAGGCTACACTTCCTCTCCGAACAAAGCGCACTTCAAACTTGTTCACGTATATCAACATGGAAAAAGACTTTATCAGTTATTCACCCAGAAAACATAAGTCTCTAAGGAATGTTATCCTCTCAGTTCCTTTGTATAGTGCAGAAACAGAGAGGAAATTAAACACACTAAGTCTTTTCTACTAGTTTAATTATCACTTTTAAAATTTAAGTGCCTGTACATACACAAGATGATAACAAGAAAATAATTGAAGAATGGCAATGCTTTTTTTTTGTTACTTAGAAAATAGGATAAAAAAGGATACCAAATTCCGGCTTTTTTGCTTAGTTTTTCAAAAGTCCAATGCACTTGTTAACTAACAAATATGATATTACTAAGCAACCACCATTTAGTTTTTGAATTTTTTAATAAACCATAATTCCTTTATTGAGTCCAGCACTGTGTGATACAGTTTAAGAATACAAAAATTTAATGTTCAAGTATATATACTAGATGTATTCATAAACTCAATCATTAGTGGTAACTGCAAGTATCATAACTTAGAAGCTGAAATGTACCCTGAGAAATTATTTTTGAAACTGCAGTTTCAAGATGCATTATGCTCTCACTCCTAGAGATGCTGGATGCATGCACTGTATCTCCAAACTGATCTAAGTGCCCATTCAGAAGATACAGGGCAAGGTATTTAAACAGCAATATAGTGTTTAACTACTGCAAAACATTTCCTTTTCCCTCACTGTTTTAAATGCTACTGGGAATTCTCAAACTTACAAGTGTGACATCTTATTTTATTATTTATTCTAATACCTTTAAAGTTCCCTAAAAAGCAGATATTCTTCTCTTCTGTCCTTTTACATATTAGTTTTCATGATTTTGACATTTGTTGTAATAAATGTTAGTGGCTTCACTGGAGCAAATGTTAATTTTTCGGAGAATTGTGCCTTCATAACTTCCTCAACTGTTTTATTGAAAGCTTCTATAAAATATTTCACAAAAAGTTTACCTGGATGATCTCTGAAGTAAAATTGGATGCTAAATATGCTGCTCTCTCTGCTTCAATGCTTTCTTCCAATTTCTTTGTTCTTTCTGCAGCTGCCTAAAAGTATATTTTGAGGATATTTAAGTCCAGAGAAACGATAACATGATAACAAGTTCATTCAGCTCATTAAGTATATTAGGACTCTATATACCATCCAGATAAATCTGCACTATTTTGGAACTGTGACAACTCATACCAAGGAACACCTATAAAAATAATTTTTATACATATAATTAAATTAATATTTTCTATTTAGTTAAATTAATTGATGTAGCATTATCTTATTGCTGCATTTTTTATAATCAAGAAAACTGCAGCTAGGGTCGGAAAGCAGAAAAACCAAGTTAAATATTCTATTTATTGCCTATTTCTTCACCTGATGCAACATAACCACAAGCTGTATGTTCTCAAACAGAATGAGGTATCAATAGAGCACCTACAATTTCATAAATAAGACATGATCCACAGAGAAGATTCTTCGAAAATTTATCTGCTTAACATGTGTAATTTTAAAAAATCACAAATACTGCCACTGTACTTTCATATTGCTAAGATAATTCTCATAAATGAGCATGTCTTCAAAAAGGGTAAGAACCCAGGAAACTATCGCTCATCAGCCTTCACCTCAATCCCTGGAAAGATGATGGAATGCCGTCTTCTGGATGCCATCCGTATCAACATGCAGAACAAAGTGATCAGAGAAGTCAGCATGGATTCAGCAAAGGGAAATCACGCTTAGACAATCCGATTGCCTTCTATGATGGGACAACTACCTGGATGGTTGAGGGAACAGCAGTGGATATTGTTTACCTGGACTCCAGCAAGGCATTCAACACTGTCTCCCACAACATCCTATGGACAAAGTAGGATGAGTGGACAGGATGAGTGGACAGTGAGGTGAATTGAGAACTGCCTTGAATGGAGATCTCAGAGTTGAGGCCTGTCACTAGTCATGTCCCCCAAGGTTCCATAGTGGGCCTGGTATTGTTTAACTTCTCCCTCAGTGACTTGGATAAAGAGGCAGATGCCTCCTCAGCAAGTTCATTGATGGCACAGAGCTGGGAGCAGTGGCCAATAGCCCAGAGGGCTGTGCAGCCCTTCAGAAGGGCCTCAGCAGGGTGGAGAGATGGGCAGAGAAGAACTGTCCGAGATTCAACAAAGGTAAATGCAGGGTCCTGCACTTGGGGAGGAATAATTCCAGGCACCAGCACAGGCTGGGGCTGATCTGCTGGGAAGTAGCTCTGTGGAGAAGGAGCTGGGGATCCTGGTGACAAAAAGCTGTCCATGACTGTGGTGGTTTTGATTGGCCCAAGCTTCAGTAAAGTATTTTTTGACATCTGGGAGAAATCTAGACCCCTCAGAAGCTGCTGTAGGCCTGGGGAGGTGTCTGAGGGGTGAGGAGTGGCACAAAGATAGCTCCTGTGTGTCCTGAGTGAAAGTTCTGGAAGTTTTTACATCAAGTCCAGCAGAGCCAATCTCTAATGGCTCTGAAGGTGATAGACATACTGCTGGCCAAGTTTGGGCCAATTGGAAGTGCTAGTTATGCTTCTGTGAAAACATATTTAAGAAGAAATCAAAACAAGGTAGGCACACACTTTTTTGTAGTTGGAGGAGGAGGAGGTGGAGGTAAAAATATGTGAAGGGAGAACAACCTGGAGACACCAAGGTCAGTGAAGAAGGTGGGGGAGGAGGTGCTCCAGGCGCTGGAGCTGAAAACTCTCTGCTAGCTGTGGTGAAGACCATGGGGGAGGAGGAGATCCCCCTGCAGCCCATGGAGTGCGCAAGAATGCAGAAATCAACCCACAGCCCACTCCAGAGGAGCAGGTGGGTGCCTGGAAAAGACTGTGAACCAGTAGGAGTCTCATCGAAGAGTTAAAACTGCAAAGGCCTTGCAAGGGAGAGAAAGGCCTTTTCCTTGCTCCTGGGATGGAAGCAGCCTGGCCTCGGCTCGGGAGAGTCTGCATCCTATGGATATGTTGCAGCAGAACTCGGGCGGGATGTTGCTTGCAAGACTGGACCCACGCCAAAGAAGTTCCCAGAGGACTGTCTCTCGTGGGAAGGACCTTTGGCTAAGTAGAGAACCTCTCTCCCTGATTAGACCGACCAGAAAACCCCTCAACCTGCCCCCTGTCAGTGTCACTGGTTTGGAAAGAGAGAAGGGGGGGGTGAGCAGAGAGACTGCTTCTTAAGAGGGAGGGGGTGAGAGCAGAAAAACTGTCTGAAAAGAGAGAGAGATAAGTAGAGATAAAGAGTATTTGTAGTAGAAAAATTTTGGTGATGAATAGATTTATGAACCTGCTCTGTGGACTGAGAAAATACCCCACACGCTGCCTCCCTACCCGGGCTTGTTGGTTATAAAAGAGGAAAGGGAGTGAATACTCTGAGTTCGTAAGAGGGAGGGGGGAGTGAACAAAATAGTGTATGAAAAGCTTATTTTTGCCTTGCATTTATCCTCCAACTCTGTTAGGTAATTAAATCACTTTTTGCAACTTTAAACTTGGAGCCTGTCTGCCCTTTTTCTTCTGTGCGTCCTCCTACCAGCGTCCTATCTCATTTAGCTCATGAGATTGGTGTGTGTTTTTACAGGTTTTTTTTTTTTTGCAAGAGAGAGTCAAGGTGCCTGGCGTTAAGTCAGGGTCAAACCCCGACAATGAGCCAACTGTGTCCTATTGGCCAAGAAGGCCAATGGTGTCCTGGTGTTCATTAGGAAGAGCACTGCCAGCAGGTCAAGGGAGGTGATCCTGCCCCCGTATTCAGCCTTTGTGAGGCACATCTGGAGTGCTGTGTCCAATTCCGGGCTCCTCAGTATAAGAGAGACATGCTGGAGTGGGTCCAGCAGAAGGCTAGAAGGATGATCAGAAAACTAAGGAGCATTTCTCTTAGGAGGAAAGGCTGAGATGGTTAGGCCTGTTCAGCCTCAAGAAGAGACGACAGAGAGGGGACCTAATCAGTGTCTCCGAGTATCTAAAGGGAGGGTGTCAGACGATGGATCCAGGTCTGCTCAGTGATGCCAAGCAACAGCACAAGGGACAACAGCCAAAAACTGATGCACAGAAGTTCCACCTGAACTTGAGGCAGAACTTCACTGTGCAGTGACTGAGCACTGGAACAGATGATTGCCTAGAGAGGTTGTGGAGTCTCCCTCACAGAAGATATTCAAGAACTATCTGGACATAATACTGTGCCATGTGTTCTGAGATGACTCTGATTCAGCAGGGAGGTTGCACCAGATGGACCACCCACTGAGGACCCTTCCAACCTGACCCATTCTGTGACTCTGTGAAAAATAGCCTGATTAAAACACTTCATATTCTCTTGGTATTATTCCTTCCAAACATCAGCTCCTAATCGCCTTAGCCCTTAATAGAGAATTAATAAACTATGTTCTGCTTCAGTTTGGAAGGATTCCTTAGCATCCTCCCACATATGAATATCTGTCAACAAGATGGTTTTACTCAAAAATACTGGTAGCCTATTAAAGTGGTCAGTCAACAACAAATACAAGTGATGTGGATTTCACTTGTTTTTGAAAACATTTTAGAAGTCTGTCTGAAAATAATTCTATTTTAAGTTTGACAGGAGACAAAGGAAACGGTGAGGAAGGTACTTATCACAACATTTAGAGTGGGAAATCTAACTTTAAAAAAAAAAAAATTAAATTATTCACTGAGAATATTTCACTGCATACCCTAAAAAGCAAAAGCACTTTTCTGTCTTTGGCTGGTTTGTTCAAGTGTCTGTTTTTACAGGAAACACTGAAATGCAAAAAAGTGATTCTGCAAGTAATGTTTTCAGGCACAACATACTAATTCACAAGTTCTGCACTCGTCTTATTTTATTCTTATTTTATTTCCTGAGCACCTATCCAAAGTAGAACTATGCCTCCATCTCAGCCTCAGTCCAGCTGAAACCAGACAGGCAAAACGTCATCAAAGTAGTTAACTTATCCTCTCAAATGGAAGCCCCAAGAACCTAGTGGTTAGATTTTATCAGTCTCAAGATGAAAAATAAAAACTGAAATAACACATAATAGCTTGAATGAGGGCATCTGCAAGATAAAAACTGGAGCAATCAGATTCTCCCAAACAGAACATAGAAGTATCAGTTCTTGGTATAGCTCTGTAAAAGAAGAGTCTGTCTTCCTGAGCTAACATGATGGAAATTAAATGCAAGGACAAACAATGTAGTCCAAAGAAAACACAAACTCACTGAAATATAGAAACATTAGTTCTAAGAAAATCCTGGGGACAGTAAGAGAAGAAGGCAGGAGCAGGCAGACATCTGTAAGAAGTGCCAACATACCACTCTTTTGATTTCTGAAGTAGGAGCAATTTCATTTAAACAGTAACATTTTTAGATGCTTCCTTTGCTTGAGCTGCCACAAGTCGCTGAACAATTAACTTGTAGAATCAGTATGCCTATTAAAAAAAAACACTGGCAAAAATTAGCATTTCAGCCACAGACATCTCTGATGATCTCTGGAATAGGAGAAACGTCTCCTTTTTGCAAACAGAACAGTATGTCTAGCCTACTGGAAAAGAGTTATGAATGCTCTCCATAACAAAAGAAGAGCCAGATGTACCTGACAGGTATCCACTGGAAAGTATTCAAATAGATTCAAGACAGCATACACAGAAAAATTGTATCAGAAACTAGAAATCAAACTTTGATAGGTAAGTATCATCTTAAAGATCATATTCCTATATAAAAGCATGAGAAAAGTGACTTTTCAAAATTGAGGTTTCTTCCTAAAGTTAAACACATCAATGCCCTATTCTTGCTTTTGCAGTTCCTCCTCTTTTAGAGTTTGATTCTTTAAAGCTCTGCCTCATACCAATAGTTTGTTACAATTTTGATTTTTAAAATCTTGTTTCAATTAGTTCACTGTAACTCCAAAAAACAAAGAGCCAGGGAAAGAAATAAAATGTCTTTTGATCCAAGATAAGTCACTGTCAGAGATCTGACAGAACGACCACTAATTTATCGTATTATTAGAAAACAAAGATGAAGGGTAAACTGTGCCCTTTCCAAAAGTCTCAGATCACTCAGGCAAACCTTACCCTAATTTTACCAGTCTATATTCTACACCAAGAAGATAGGATGCTTAAAAGAGCTTACAAAAAAACTACATATGTGAATTGAGGAAGTCATTTAGATGTTGACTGTGAAGCAATGAATATTCTTTTTCCTCTGCTCTGTGATTAGCTTGCTGAAGCTAATGGTTCACTATAGCAAATTTAAACCAAATCAGATGCCAGCAAATCATTGAGAAATTAGTCAGGGAAAAAAAAAAAACAACTTCATGGGAGATATCAAACCAGCCCCTACCACTTACGCATGGCTAAGCAATACATAGTTATTAATATAAAGAAATTCATATTTGCTTAGATTACTCTAAGGAAAAGAATCTCGGTATTTCTGTCTATCAAACTGCACATCAGCCATAGAACTTGCACCTGGATTTGAAACTGAATCTGAAGACTCAGTTGGGAAGAACACAGCTGCAGCTAAATGCCATATAGAAAATCTATTCTATTTTGCTGATAAAGGTTCAAACAGGCTCTACTGATACCTACATGCACTTCCCTTCACAGTGAGAATCTGCATGATCCACCAGTGAGAACAATCCATTACACATTCTGTGAATGGAAGAAAAATGTCAGGGAGGAGTCTAACCTGTAAAACCATGATAAAAATTTCAGAAAGAGAAACAGGAAGAAGTTTTGCTTTCCTGTCTGACAAACAGAAAGACCCTGGCATCAGAATCATGTTAGACAAACCTCTTTGAATCAAATGAAAGATGGGAACAATATCCTTAATGAACCACATGTCTGAAAACTTTACACAATGCCTGTCTACAAAAAAGCAGCAATGTAAAAACAACCTAGAGCAAGCTTGCAAGCCACCGATATCCAGATCATAGGCTTGTATCTGAGAGTCAAATGGGAAAACATTCTGGTTTAACATGGAAAGCTTCTTGTCAGGTACAAACCCATCCCAAGGAAGGAACAAAAAGTGAGTTCTCCACTGATTACAAAGTGTTTGCTTATTCAGCATTGAAAATACTGGTTATTCCACAAGATTCAGTCACTTGTTACTTTCATGTGCACCTAACAAGACAGACATCTTACTTAAGAATCTACATCATGAAGGCAGACATCTTACTTAAGATAGCAGACAACAAGCTCACGGAATTTCCGAACTTTCCTTAGATTTTCAAGCTGATTGATTTCAGCCTTAATTTAAAGAACAAAGATACCTGGGATCAGTTTCCCTGATAGCACAGACAGAATTGTGATTTCTGAGAAACAGTAAATAAAAGTGATGAAGAAAAATTCAATGCCAGCATTTAAACTTGTCGACAAACATGCTTAATGTTTACTTTAATCTCTTAAGGTTCAATCATTTTTTCAGTGTCCTGTTGCATATCAATGCTAATGTGGTTTCTAGGAGGCATTTTCTGCATGCTTACAGTTTGCAATACCATTTTCCAAACTGTCTTTTGTTTTCTGTCCCTCACACTTGCTCCAAGTACTGCAATGTTTTGAATTCTGGTGTACTCCATACTGAAAACCTTAATTTAGTATCCTACATGATACATTGTGCAATACCACATTGGCTGTTTGACATTTGCATTTACATAAAAATACCCTTTATCAACGGAGCAACAAAGAAAATGGGAGGGGAAAAGAAAAAGAAATACACATTCACAACAGTTACTGAATTTAGATACAGTAATGGAAGTAATTTTTCTCATCTGCTTCAATTTAAACCACTTCTGCAAGATGTTTCAATTATCAGGATACTTACACTTACCCAAGGCTGAGGTCCAACCACTATGTGAAATGCTCAGCCAAGATAAAGTTTTAAGTGAAGAGGACACACATGTACTTCATATCTGGATCACCATTCAACCATTCTGTTCGTGTGTTTCCATAGCAAGACTCAGATCTTTTTCCTACTTAAAAGCATTTCCCTATGAATCATAGCTCAAAACAGGGGGTCTAAACACATCTTTGGGAGATGTGCTTACCAATTCCACCTAGTGTTGGAAATGCTGATACCTCTTGATCATGGTAAGGTGGAGCCACCTCCTGTCCAGAAAATAAACAACCTTTTAGTAACTGTAAAGTTACTTAAATACAAACAATTCTTATCTGCTGAAGTAAATGTTCTTTCAGCCTGACAGAGAATGGCTAACCCTCAGTGTACACATTTCCTGAACTTAAAGTCTAGAGAAACATGTCTCAGTGACAGAATAGCCACGCTTGACCTGCATGACACTGGATAAACAATTACACTGTCTTGGGAGCTACAAGATAAGCTATATGCTTGACTTTACCTTAAAGAAAGGGTAAAAACAACTAGGACTGCTGAACTGTTAGCTGGGTTGCCTTTGGATAAAGTCCGAGTGTATTGCAATCTGCTACTTAGTTGCAGCCGGAGAAGCCATCCAAGCTGCACTCCCTTTCTAAAGTCTCTTACAGGCGAAGGATATCTCTTTTGGTTCCCATGCTCAGCAGATAGTAAAGACCTTAATAGTACCCGAACTGACACTGTTACTGTACACATGCATATAGACAAGACTCGTGTGACTTGTTGCTAACTCCTCCTGAAGGCTACATAAAACACTTTTGAAACAACTTCGGTCTGAAAGTAAGACAAGACTAACCAGTCTTGAAACAGGACTTCAATAATATCATGGCATAGGAGATTATGAAGAGGAAGCTCCTCTCTGAGAGGAAGTTCATTAGCACAGAATAGTCTGTGTGTGAGAGAACATTAAAAATCACCTTCCACTAAACCACATAGCTCAAAGCCCCATCCATCCTGGCCTTGAACACTGCCAGGGATGGGGCATCTACAACTTCCCTTGGCAACTTCTTCCAGTGCCTCACCAGCCTCACAGCAGAGAAATTACTCATAATATCGAATCTAAACCTACACTCAGTTTACAGTCATTCCCCCTTGTTCTATCACTACATGACTTTGTAAATTACAAAGTCCTTCTCCAGCTTTTTTGTAGGCTCCTTTTGGTGTTGGAAGGCTGCTATAAGGTATCCCCAGAGCCTTCTCTTCTCCAGGCTGAACAGTCCCAGCTCTCCCAACTGGTCTTTACTGGACAGGTGCTCCAGTCCCCTGATGATCTTTGTGGCTCTCCCTCCTATGGGCTCACTCCAACAGCTCCATGTCCTTCATATGTTGGGCCCCCCCAGAGCTGATGCAGCACTGCAGGTGGGGTCTCACCAGAGCAAAGCAGAGGGGTAGAATCCTCTCCCTCACCCTGCTGGCCATGCTGCTTTGGGTGCAGCCCAGGATGCAGATGGGTCTCTGGGCTGCAAGTGCACATTGCTAGGTCATGTCCAGCCTCTCATCCCCACCAGCACCCCCAAGTCTTTTCCCACAGGGCTCTCACTCCATTCTCTGTGCAGCCTCTGTTTGTGCTTGGGATTTCTCTGAGCCAGATGCAGCACCGTGTACTTGGCCATGCTGAACTTCATGAGGTTTGCACACACCCACCTCTCAAGCCTGTCAAGGTCCCTCTGGATGGCATCCCTGCCCTCCAGCATGTCAACTGCACCACACAGCTCAATGTTGTCAGCAAACTTGCTGAGGGTGCACTTGATCCCACTGTCCATGTCAGTGACAAAGATGTTAAAAAGCACCGAAACCAAACCAACTCAACACCCTGGTTGACTGCTCTCCACTTGGACATCGAGCTATTGACCACAACTCTTTGAGGGGGACTGTCCAGGTCAATTCCTTATTTACCAAGTGTTCCAGCCATCAAATCCATGTCTCTCCATTTGAGAGACAAGGATGTTGTACACGACAGTGTCAAATGCTCTGAAGAATGACCTTGTCACTGGAGAAATATAAGTTTGGAGCCGCCACAGAGGTACCATTACAAAATGTGCAGTGCTTAGAATCCTCTATGTAGTACTAAATATTTTTATCTAGAGAAAGTATACCTCTTTAGACATACATATATAAGCGTACTACACACTAAGCATGTAGTAACTCATATATATAATAGTGACCGTAGCTAGAATTCCTAGATGATGGTTATGCATCGTGGAGACACTAGAAAGCAGAAAATGAAGTAGAGGTAAGCTGTCATGAAGTGTGCAGCCACAGAGGACAAACCAATTAACAGTAAACTGACTGAGGAATGTGTCCTCTCTCGCACTGCTGGGAGCTTCTGCAAGTCTTTCAGATGAGCACCGCAATTTACATAACAGTGCAGTTCATAATGAAATTACAGAAACAAGGAGGAAAAAAACCCTAAATGTAAGTTTGCAGACTAGGTGGCTTTAGTTCTGTTTTCAACTGTGATCTACATTTCATGTTTCACTGACTCAGACAGAGTGAGAAATAACCCACAGCCTTAAAGTATTGCATATACACACACCTCATACAAATACAGATATTAACCATTCCCCAATTCCTCTTCACAGTCATCTACCTATCACAACAGCATTACCAAGCTAATACAAGCATACATGTTTAGCACCACATGGAACAGTCACTATACATGCCAGAGGCAGGGGCAATGTAGAAGCTAAGGGAATGGTCTTTTAAAAGGAAACTAAAAGCCTCAGAAATATGACAAGATACTCTGTCTCAGAAAATAAACAGACCAAGTTATGGAACATTTTTTAGGCCTCATGAGAAGGACTAAAAAATTTGAGAGACCTTGAGCTTCATTTTACTAAGAGTTGGCAGCCTCAACTACATAAAAAAATAATAGAAAATCATTACACTTCTGTGAACAAGGCAAAGAGTTTGAAATTCATGAACTAATAATTTTATTTCTAGTGGTAAAATCCACACTGCTGTTGCAAAAACACTTTTCCACCTATCTCTTTGAGTGGATACATCACAAGAAACACTATTTTTATATAAAAATTGCTCTGTATTTCCCAAGAATCCTCATTAGCAATTGAGCTAAAGACTAAAATAAAAGACACTGGTTCTGGAATATTGATTATCATAAATAGTATCATCTTGATGAGTTCAAGAGCAAGAGATCAATAATTTCTTTGGCTACTGATTGTTAAGCTAAAGAGGAAGAATGATATTTGAGGTTCTCAATCTCAATTTTTCTGGCACAGTGTGTTTTCTGCTTCAGAAGGACTCCAAGTCTATGCAATGACACAGCACATTGGTATCACTGTGCACTGGAAAACTAACTGGTAAGACAGTGCACCAACAGCTCTTATTCAACTGAAAAGTCCACAAAAATTTACCATTATTCTTTCTCTTAATTTCTAACTCTGGAAACTAGAAATTTCCTCTTTTAGACCATGATCATTTGACCATTGATTACTCATCAATGAAGGGTAAAACCAGACTAATACTTCAAGGAAAAAAAAAGAAGAAAAAAAACGAAACAGGGGGGCAGGCAGGATCTTGGCACATTGCCTTCTTTATAATAGTCTATTGGATACAATTCTTCATATGAGTGTCACTGTAGTAAAAGAAAAAATTCTAAATTTAACATTTCCTTCCATTACCAAAACCCAAGTGCTTTCCCATGGATTTCTCCTATATGTCCAGCAGAGGGTAGCAAAAGAACAGATCTGAACTCCAGAGAAAGCTCATCTCTATGGGTTACCAAGAAGTAGTGCATATTAAAAGATTTTAAGATTGTGTTTTAAGTAGAATTACACTATCACAATCACCTTAAGAAGCTTTCTCTCATCATCAAGAACTTAAGTACACATTTGCTAACCAAATGACCTTTAACATGAGGTACTCAGCATGGAAAATGAAGTCATGCATCCTATATACATCCATTTCAATCGATAAGCTAAAAATTCTGTGAAGAGAGACAAAAAAATACAGGGATTCTTCATGAAAGTATGTAGACCATTCTCTCTGAGGTGTACTATAAGGCTTCTACGTCTAAATGGAAATTTAGCTTCGATGCTGATCTCATGACCCACTTAGTGGATGAAGGAAATTTTGGATGCTACCTATCTAGACTTTATTAAAGGCTTTGACACCATTTCCCACAGCATACTCCTGGAGAAACTTGCTGCTTATGGTGTGGATGAGTACACCATTTGCTAGGTAAAGAACTAGGTGGATGACCAGGCCCAGAGAGTGGTGGGAATGGAGATACATCCAGCTGGCACTCAGTCATCAATGAGGTTCCCCAGGGCTCAGTACTGGGGCCAGTCCTGTTTAACATCTTTATTGATGATGTGGATGAGGGGATTGAGTGTACCTCATTTTCACATGACACCAAGCTGGGTAGAAGTGTTGATCTACTGGGCAGTAGGAGGGCTCTGCAGAGGGAGCTTGAATGGCTGGAGAGATGAGCCAAGACGAACAGCATGACGTTCAACAAGACCAAGTGCTGAGTCTGGCACTTTGTCCCCTACAACCCCAGCCAGCACCACAGGCTGGGGGCACAATGGCTGGAAAGTGGCCTAGCAGAAAAGAACCTGGGGGTGCTGGTGACAGCAGCTGAATATGAGCCAGGGTGTGCCCAGGTGGCCAAGAAGGACAATGGTGTCCTGGCCGGGATCAGCAATAGTGTGGCCAACAGGACCAGGGCAGTGATTGTCCCTTTGCACTCAGCACTGGTGAGGTCACACCTCAAATCCTTTGCTCAGTTCTGGGCCTCTCGATTCAGGAAGGACATTGAGATGCTGGAGCATGTCCAGAGAAGAGAAGTAGAGCTGGGGAAGGGTCTGGAGCAAGTTCTGTGAGGAGTGGCAGAGAGAAATGAGGGCGTTTAGCCTGGAGAAAAGGAGGCTCAGGGGAGTCTACCTACAACTGCCTGAAAGTAGGCTGTAATAA
This sequence comes from Grantiella picta, assembly GCA_013397955.1. Taxonomy (NCBI): domain Eukaryota; kingdom Metazoa; phylum Chordata; class Aves; order Passeriformes; family Meliphagidae; genus Grantiella; species Grantiella picta. The sequence continues at coordinate 346,981 of VZRM01008740.1, forward strand.
GGTGGGGGTCAATCTCTTTTCCCAGGTAACAAGTGACAGGATGAGAGGAAATGGCCTCAACTTGTACCAGTGAAAGTTTAGATTGGATATGAGAAGCAGAACTCCTCACAGCAAGAGTTGCAAAGCTTTGGAATAGGCTACCCAGGGAAGTAATTCTATCACCATCTACAAAGTTACTATTGTAAGCCCTTTCAGACAATTACATATGTGCGATTTTCTTTTAAGATGGTACAGTGAGATGCAAGCTGACAAAAGGATATGTATTGAAGTCTAACCTAGTTTGTTTTTTTTTTAATTCAAAGACTTGTGCTAATATTCTTTAATTTTCACATGCAAGAGATTTCATCACATACTTTTCCTTAATCACTGCTTAAATAGCTAGCCTTAACATTAAATAGCACAAGACTCATTTCTCTGAAGACTGAAAATGTTTTCTTACATTACCAACATATTCAGAAATTTAGAAGAGTTTAACAAAAATTAAGAAACCAAGAAAATACTTTATCTGATTGTGGTTATTAGGTAGCATTCCCTGATAAGACCATCATTAGGGTATAGAAATTGTACATTTTCAAGGAACTGAGTGCTTTCTTTTTGAATTTATAGATGGTGGGTATATTCAACAAAAGTATTTGGAAAGATAAATAATATGCTGCCTTGCTCTTCCTCCTTTCAGCTCATGACCTCTCTGTTAGTATTTGAAAAGCCATGAAGTCATAAGAGTCCTTATTCAGGTACTTGTAAGCAAAACTCTGTTTTTTAAAAAGGCTATTGGAACACCACAGTATGCAACACTTTCCAACTGAAGGCAATTCCACCTAGGCCAGTAAGTGCAGCTCACAATACATGACAATAGATTTCCTGTAGAATTCTTTGAGGGCACAAAGGTCTACCTTGTTGGTCAATAAGTCAGTGGTTTTAGTTGATGAGCTTTGATCTTCCCTGTAGGAATTTTCTTTTGTGCTTCATCTTTAATGCAGAACTCTACCTACCTAGAAATCAATGCTTTAAACATTTCTTTTGCCTTTAAGAGAAAAACAACAGAAAAAAAACCACAGCTGAAAACTATGTCACTTGTTCCTTTAAGGGCTCACAGTATTTTAGATGTGACAGTTCTTTTCAACTCACTGGAGAAAATATTTAAAGATGCCTTTGGTAGAAAACATACATCGATAAAGAACTGTCCACTCACTGTGCTCTTCTGTAGTAACAAATGTTCTACCAAAAAACTCTTTATTCACACTGTACCTACAGATAACACAGGTACTACAAAGCCTATCAGTGGACAAATAAAATATTGAAACTTCGGAGGACACTAGCAGTTAAGTGTAAACAGCATATTTACAAGATATAAGTCTCTAAGACTAGAGACTTCTCAACCATGGGTGTCACTCAACAGACAGGAAAACTAAACCTGCAGTAACTAACTCTAGATAGGAAGAGGCTGCTATAAGACCACTGTGATCTTCCAGTATGCTATTCCCTCACCTAGCACAACTTCTGACAATTTTTGCAGCTCCAGCAGATTCTCCCCCAGAAATCCAATAAACCAAAATAAAAGAAGACAGACAAATTAAAACATTTAGATTTCCTAACACAAAGTTAGCCTTGTTTTCACACTTACATAAACCTTTTCCTATCTGCTGTTCAAACACAAGTCTCAAGTCAGGTTCACAATGTAAGTGGCATTACCTGCTCAGCCTTTTCTGAAAAAAAGATGTTCAATATTTTATTCATCAAGTACTTAGAATTCCAGCCTAACGGGAAGGTTCCACCCCTCAAAAATTAAATCACTCAGAGTCAGTGCTTGTTGAGACTAATGGCAATAGTCAAAAAGCCTTACTTCAAGGTCCTTTTTAAGTTTCTTCTCTCTTTCAGAGCTGCATTTAAGTTCATTGGCCTGGTATCTCAGCACCTCATTACAGCCACTGTGTTCCACCTCCACATCTCTCAATTTCTTCTGTATATTTTGCAGTTCATTATTCAGCTCCTAGAAAAAAAAGGCATGAAGACTTACTTTTTCTAAGATAAAGTATTATAGTACAGTGATCAAAAGAGGAAAGATTGCATCAGAACAGGTTATTAAAATCTAGTATGTCGGCACATGTCAACCATTTACCCAACAATAGATATGCTCTTCATTCACCACCAGGTAAACATGTGTTGGCTCAAAACTCTCTATGAACATGACCTTCTGCAGTAACACTAAAATCAGAGACAATTCTCCACAAGAAATCTTTCTCTAAAGGAGTTCAAGGCTGTTCCTCCAATCTGTTCTCTCCCACAGCTCAATGGCAATGGCAGAGAGGGAAACAGTTAAGTGCATTTGATGAAATGATACATAGACAGAAGTTTTATTTTGTTATTATTTTAACTGTTAGAACTTCCAATCAAGTCAGACATTTGTTGAAAGTTACTCCCATAGACTAAGTATTCTTAATTTCTACAATTCTGAGGACTTTTCTGTCTAGAAACTGAATTAAAAAATTAGCTACTTGAACTATGAAGTTCTTGGAAAGATAAAATTACTAAGCTGTTCCCCACCACCATTTCTGCTTTTGGAAGTTGAACCAAGCCACAGGTTGGTGTAATTACTAACACTATTGGACTCGGCAGCTTTGTGGAGTAACTACTACAAAATCCTCATTCACACCACACCAGACGCAAAGGAAAGTAGCCAAATAATGAACCCCCAGTAGCCTAGTGCGTATTTAAGCTGAAGATTCCCAACGCCTCAAAAAAGAATAGCTTTGGTCTAGTGGACAGGAATAAGCTTTTCCATAACAAGCATCAGAAACCAGCTACAAATCCAGTGACTTAGCTGGAGGACCTTTGGAGAGCCAATTACTTTCTCTGCAAAACACAGAAAGATTACTGTAAGTCCTCCTGTTCAATTATTGCTACCGTTTATTATGGCAAGAGACATACTGTGAAAATAAACCAGTTGGTCTATAAATTCTGCTATTACGCTTACATCACATAATCTTGCTCCTGAAAATTACTAATCATGAGGCATCTGCAGAGCAGGGAGGAGAAGGAAAAGAAAATGAATTATTCATAAAGAATGATTCTTTGGAAGATTGAAGTTTGACACAACCATGTTTATACATGAAGATCAAAAAAAGTCTTTTCCAAAGTTAGAAAAAAAATTTTTCGAAGTTCTTCCAGACTAAAGGCAGAAAGTTTTGGCCACTTAAATATTACAAGAAGGGAATCATGATTCCCTTATTAACACCTAGTGCAACTCCCTTATTATCAAGTAGAAACTGAAAAAATTAACTATTTTCTCTTTTTTCATGCAGAGACACTGTGGCATGATTTTTTTTTGCATTCTCTGGAAAGTAACAAGAAGCATGCCTGTGAAACAAGTGAATTAAAAAATAGGAACCTCAGTAAATCCAAATATTGCAAAAACAGTCTACCTGGATATGAATTGAATTGAAGGTAATCCCCTAACTTTGCCTGTAATACCAAGACAATGAAGAGATGTCTTCCCATCAGCATGCTAAAAAAATATATTTTTACACAAATTTACAATTACTCTCATCTTCACATTGCAAAGATACAGAAATATTTCTCTTCAGGTTTATCTTCCACATATTAACCAAAGTGAGCTGGGGAAAGTGCACATGAAATAAACAATACATAGTTTACTGAAAAGTACTACATCAAGACTTCAAAATATTTTTTGCTGGAAATGCAGTCAACACTAGCAGACGAAAACTGACACAAGTAATACATCAAGCTTGCTAAAAAAGTCAGTATGACTTCAGAATCTTGAAGTCTCTGAACTTTTCGCACATGATATGACTGTGTCAGACTATTCCAGCAGTTACCTCCACTTGGAAGACTCAGAAAGAAATATACTTCACCATGCTAAAAAACCCCTTTATATATACATGTGTATCTGCAGATAATATACACACTTACTATACATACATTTGCTTATCAAAAACGTGGCTGGTTGGTTGGTTTAAAGTGTATATAAACACCACAATTGCACAAGTAGTCTAAAGCAAAACTTGAGTGCTTTGGTGAAGCAAAATTATATTCTGACTCACCACAAGATGATGCTATTGCACTTACTATCAAACTCCAACATCCTTTATCATGTATCAAACACTATGTTAAGCACACTCAATACAGCACAATACAAACCTGTTAGAAAGCAAAGAGGACTGTTTTTCCTCCCTGTCATAAAGACACATTTTAGTAGATTAAACTGACCTCATTTCTATGCCTACCTCAGCATTTTCACAGCCAAGTTCAGACTTGTTCACAAAGTGCTGCTTTGGAACCAGGATTTGCCAGGCAGGCAAAGAATCTTGCTTCTATGTACATACTAAGACCACTATACTTAGCTTTCATCTCATAATTCAAAATAACTAAAAATTATTTAAAACAGGACTGTAAACACACAACACAAAAGACTGGAACACATCTGAAGATTTCATTTACAAACCTAGATCCATCTGATGTTTAGCTGCCAAGTTGAATCAATTAAACTTTCAAACAACTAAAACAGTCAAGTCCAGATTTAACATTCATGTATGTATTTCTTATTTTCTGGAATTTTATAACTATATGTAACTACAACTAGGGTGATGGGCAAGGGAATGCACAAAAAAACAAAAAAAAAAAGAAAAAAGCAGGAAAATTGAACTATTTTCAATTGAACCAGATTTGAAAATTTTACCATTCAAAGCATGTTAGGACTTGACACCTACTAGCGAATCACATTTACATTAGGAATGAACAATTATATGGCTTCAGTACACTCCTCCAACCAAACCCTGCTTCTACAAACCACCTTCCACTTCTGAATAAACATACATTGACAGAGAACACAATGACCCAAACACTCCACTGTTCCTTTTGATTTGAGGATAAACACCACTTGTAAAAGTAAAGTACACTTTTTAAAACATGGTTCTTTTCACACACTACAAAACTCAATGAATTTGGCTTGTAAACAGTGTACACTAGAAATGACAAGACCATTCCAAATCCTTACCAACTTAACTCAGTCTACTGTCAGCCAGAAGACATAGCCAAAGCTTTGCTCTTAGCCTGCTTTACCTGGCAACTCAAAAAGAAAACTGTGTGTAAGAATGAGTTTTCTCATAGCCTAAACCTAAACCTGTTGACGTTTTTAAGCATCGACTTTGAATGAAAACTGACTCATGTTTCTGTTTGTTTGAGAAGGGCATTAGGGTATCACCTGTCACTGAACTCACATCTTTTTCTCTGAAACCTTCTCTTTCTCTTTTTTTTTTTTAACTATTCCTTCACAGTTCTCTCAATTATTCTCTCAAAGTACCATTCAACATATTTACAAAATTACTGAGGGGAGGAGGGAATTTCCTTTTTAATCCTTCATTCAGAAAAAATTCAAATCAGTGGGATCCTTTTTCACCATCAGGTCTCCTGATCATTAAATTAAACACAGTGCAACTCCTTCTGCAGTCCATGCACAGAAACACTATTTATCCAAACACTACCTGATTTCTACTAGAGATGTCATTTCTGCACCACTCCTTCCAGATCATGCCTTCAAACAGCTGAAGAGCCAGTACACAGTACTTCTGAAATACATGTAATTAAGGGATTGTCTCTGCCATATTTGTTTTGAGAGCTGCCTCTACAGGTACCATATAGAATCTGACCAAAAGCACTGTGCCACAGTACAACAGTAGATGTGATGTCAGAAATTGGCTATCAAGGATTGTTTAGTGTCATTTAGGAAGACTGTTTGGTACTGTCCCGGGCTTGGAGCTCATTGGGTGGGAAGAAAGCAATCAGAAAATTTTCTACTGCTTGACCAATGCCCAGCCCAACTGAGACAAGTTTGTCACATCTTGAAATGGCCTATAAAGGAAGAAAACACATTAAAAAGTTAATCTTTTAGCAGCAATTTGTTCTCAGCATACATCATGCAATGCACGTGTCTATTAGCCTTAACAGAGCCTTTGCATACACTTCTTTTTATGAAGAATAACTACAGCTGAATACATTCTGCTTTTTCCTCAGATAGTATTCTTACATAGCTAAGTTACAACATATTTAGCTTGTCATTTAAAAAGACAAAAGACTAACTGAAGTACAGTGGTAATTGTTTGTGTCCCTGTGGAGCAGGTAAAAGTTAGGTATGTTCACTAAGCATTTTCACACCATAATGCTACATGATTTCTTCAAAACATATCTCAGTTTATACTCAGTTTGACTGTCTAAAAAAAGTGTAAAAACAAGTTTATACTTTACTTTTTACACATTTAACACCCAAAGGTTTTATACATATCAGTGCAGCTTAACTTTGAAAATTACTTTTTACAAGGAAATACAATAAAATGAATTATGGAAAAACAAAACCCCACACTCTAAAACTGATTATAAGACAATCTCTTAGTATTAGGTGATTTTTATCTAACCAAATGGCAGAATTTCCAACAATGCTTATTTTTCTTATACGGTATGAAGTGAATAATGTATAATGCACAGCTGGAAAGCCCACCATCACTGTTCAGGCTCTCTGAAAGTACATAATCTTCATATTACACCAGTGATTTTCATATTCACAGGCTACTGGATGTCAGACTGAGGGAAGTAGAAAGGCAATTGAATCAGCGGGTCCTGGGTGACCCTGATTTTACTAACTCAGCACTGCATGGCAGTGCAAATGGGCTGTGCACTGGTAACTTGATTTATGCATTTACCATCAAAATCAGCCACAATACATTTCACCAAAGCAAGAAAGATTGTGACACACCAAGTGTAACTTTATAAGGCTATGTTCTTCAGAAATACTCTGCAGTATTTTAGCTCGTTGGGGAATTTTTTGCTGAATCAAAAGGATCTCAACCCACTACTCACTTCACACCAAGAAAGTTCCAGCCATTACCTCATACAACTTTTCAACTTTTAATATACCATACCAGCAAAATCTTTTCTACTTCATTTCTTTCTTTAAGAAGGACTACATATTCGTTGTTATAAATTCTGCCAAAATCATCCTTCACCTTTTCAAGTCTTTGCTTTTCTTCTGCCCACTTGTGCTGAGCATTATGAAATGTTTTCTCAGTCTCCGTCACTTTCTGCTGAAGGTTTTCATTGAGTACTATTATTTACAAAAAAAGAGAAAGAAAAAGATTACCAGTGGCACTGCAAAACATATCCAGAAAAAGAAAAAAACAAACACACAACAATCATCAGTTCTTCTGTGTATTTTGATATCAAGTGGAACACTAGTATATTAATGCTTCCCGCAGTGGAGAGCACCATCTTCACTACAAAGAAACTAGCAAATTATGTTTTTGAGATTTTTACAATTAAAACACTTTTCCTCTTGGAAAAAAATAAAAACTTGAAATAACTTTTTATGGATCCTTTCCAAATTGGCATATTCTGTGATTCTATGAAATGACATCTCTATAGAATGGAGGGCTAATTTTCAAATTTCTACATTTTGCCAGCTTATTTCCAAATGTCATTTTTTATACAGGTGTTACTCTGTATCAATTAAATTTGAGCTCAGTTTAAATGACAGTAAAGATAGCCACCTGCTCCATGAAAGAGACTGTACATAAACCTAAGGCAGGTTGGGCTACTAACCAAGGACTTAGCTTTTCCAATGAAATTTAACTGCTCCTCAAGAAATTTTAATCTTCAGCCCACAAATGACCTGAGATGGGGAATATAGTATACACTCTTCTGTGGAAGTTTAAATGCCATGGAAACCTTCATAACCTGTACACAGCTTCACAGGAGAAAATATTTTGCAACATCTTTTCCTTTTACTGAATAAAACTAGCTGCATTGGCATTTAAGTGATCACCACTTTCCAAAATACTTTTATTTCAAATTTATCCCAGTTTTCTGACGTTTCTTCCTAGTCAGAATAGAATGAAATAAAGAGAACACATTCAGATGACACAGAGAATCAGTGGACACAATAATAGGAAAGGACTGTCAGATGGCAGAAAATAACCCTGAATGAGAACAGCAGAAAAAAATCTGGAGAAAACCCTGAAGGGTACAAGGCACAAATGAGGCATTGTGTCTGAGGAGCTATACTGGGGTCACATCAAAGCACCACATGAGGTGACAAAAGCTCCAAGTGACAAGGGAAAAGGAGCAGTAAATTACAAATTGCTAAAAAATTAAGCAGCAACAAAATGATAATTCAGGTTCTTTGGCACTTGTCACAGACACAAAAAGTTTGAGAAATTTCAGCCAATGAAATTTGTCATCAGTTGACAAGACTACTAATTACTGACTATGGTATCAAAAGAAACTAACACGCACACACATTTAAGAAGACATCCCTTCCATCTGCAAAACCTCTCCTACTCCCTTTTCTTGGCCAGTCCCCTCACCACATTAGCCCCGTCCACTCAGGAAGGCGACAGGCAGCCTAGCAGTCTGGGCACACTGTGCTATGGTTCCATCAACACCATCCCTCTTGAGTCATGCCTCTCGGTACCTGCATGGCGTGACTCCTATATTTGTCAAGGAAACAAGCATGCATGGAAAGAAAAGTGACTTTGCTCTAGAAGAGTAACTAGCAGTTCAAATCTTCTGCTTGCAATCACAGTGAAATTTTCAATGGGAGAAAAAAATGCTTTCTTCCAGTTTGCAATCCATACGATTCATTATTTTTCATGTGTTTGCAATCCCTAAGATTCTGGATTATTCAGGAGCAAAAGTTTTACTCTAAGGAGCAAAAGTTCAGCTTTCCAAATATCTTACAAACATCTGTTACTTTAAGTGCTTGCAAGATTCAGACTCTGTTTCCATTCTTGGAAGGTTAAAATCTTCAAGGAGTGCTCCAAACTCTTCATTGAATATCAACGGCTCATCAAACTCACAGACACATCTCCTGTACTAGATTAAATAGATATACTAGTTTAGGTAACTAAAAATGCACCTCACTTCCTTGTAAGAATGAGAAATGTCTCTGTTTGAGGAGTACTAAGGAAGTCTGAGTTTCTGAATACAAAAGCACTGGGTAAAAAAAGTCTTGGTAAAAACCTTCCCTTCCACATACTACTGTCACAACACACAATACTATGAAAAGAAAGAAAGATTATGAGAAGAAAATTAACTCGACATGAACAATGAAAAGCCTGAAACATTTGAAAAGGTGACAGAAAATAGCAGTATGAGGAGAACTTCTGGAAAAAAGCTGCTGGAAATAGTGCAAACAAATGAGCAGGAACTGATTTTTCCACTCATTTTTTTTGCCCCACTGAAATGCAAAAGGAAGAACTACTGGACATAGAGATAACCTGGATGTGGAGACAGCCAACATGATTATAATTCCATACACAGACAGCATTGAAGAAAGATGTAACAGAAGGTGATAGGCAAGAGGAGAAATCTTATGAGTTTTCAAAAGCAGATGGTAAGAGATGGGAAACTGAGAGAGATTCAAGACAAACAGCAGTTAACTAGAAAATTAAATTAGGTCCCTGCTTCCCACTTACCTTACTGACATAAAACAGACCTAGCCTTTATTCCACCTTTACTTCTTTGAAACCTACCTTGCAGTTCCACAAGTTTGCTTTTTGCATCACTTAACTCTTCTTCTGCAGCACACATTTTTAGATGGGCGCCTTCTCTGGCAACTGCCAATTCATACTCCAGACCTTGTCGAACAGCCTCTCCTCTCTCAAATTCTGACCGTAATTTGATTATCTGGTTTTCATAGTTGGACACCTAGAAGATAAATTTCAGAAAACTGCCAACAATGTTCCCTTCAAAAAGTGCAGCAAGTTACAAAAATACACATACAGCATATTTTTAAAGATACTTAGAATCACATTCACAACTGCATCTTATTCCATTTGAACTTGAAATACAGTCTTGCAATTGCACATTTAAGCATACTTGGATACTTCATTCGTTTTTGCAAACTGATCCTTTTCCCAGATGAATTTCATGTACCTTAAACATACCTCTCTGTTTTTCCGAAAATATACTACCTTAAAAAAGTTAACCTTATGATACTGTCATCTTCCTGCACCTCAAAGGAAAAAGTGCAGTAAGAGAAACCTTACATTCCATAGACAATTTTTTGGTAACTTTCTGCAACACTGAGAAAAACAGTCAGGTTGGGATACTAGACTATCCGACATCTAATAACTCACAAATATACACACAAGCATAAAATTCAGTCCAATAATGCTCAGTAGTCAAACAGTTGCTATTAATGCTAACAACAAATTAAGAATAGAAAATGCTTCAAAGAGGGATCTGAAACAATATTTGCTGCCAAAAACTGGCTTCAGAAAATCAAATTCAAGATATTTCAACACAAGAAGGTGGAAAGTAAGTACATATTCCTTCAGAACACCTACAAAGTAGCAATATTGTTGTTAATGAAAACTTCATGCATGGGAAATCACCCACATTACCAAGGATTTTTTTGATGTTGTAGCAAACTAGTAATGAAATGAAGTGGCATTAAGAATATACTCAATCTCTTCTTTAGTTTGAATATCAGCTTTCCCACAAACAAACACAGGAAAAGGTGGGCGCTGAATTGTAATCAGTTTCAGTATATGGCTGCTAGGCACACTTCCCATATTTGCTAGTGCAAATCTAGCAGTTGATAATCTGGTTTAAATTATGCTTGTGAAGTGCTATTACTACCACAGGCAGAAATTCTGCTCTGAGCAGTTTGCCAGGAGCAGTTGAAGTGGGTGCTCATTCATCTGTTTTTGACAAAATACAGACAATAAATCAAGTTTGTTTTTCCATACTCATTTATTATCTGGGTATGTACCCAAATTAAGAGATGTCTACTTCTCCCACAATGACTTGCACCTGTGCTCCAGTTGAGCTGCTATTTTCCCATTGGCTTATCAACTGTGGTATGGATCCCTGGAATAATCTCGATTCAAACAAACAAACAAACAAACCATCTCTTACATTGAGCTGGGGGTGCACAAGATTCTTCTGCATTTTGCTGTTATGAAGTGATCAAGTTACCTACCTCATCTTCAACTACTAACAATGATAGTAGAGGTGCTAACTACCTATGAACACATACGAGAGTGACACCTTCCTTGTTATTTTCCAGCTAGTGACTGTTTTTTTGATCCACCATGAAAGTGGATCAAAAATGAATGAAACAAGATTATATTTATTCCAAGATTAAAATAAAGCAAACAAAAAAGAAGTCCTTACTTCTTGATTGTGTCGAATAGTAAGATCCAAATTTTGTTTTTTAGCTTCAAGAAGTTTCCATTTCAGATCTAAAACAGCATCCAATTCCGATTCATTGCTCGTCTGTAGTAACTCACATTCTGCATTACATAAGCTGCAAAATATTGATCTTTTAAAAAAACATAAACATTCCTTCTAAGTTTTAATGCTCCCTTATTGAAATTATCAGATTGTTGGTCCAAAGCTCTATACATTCACTTAAGTAAAATTATTCCATGCAGATGTCATCATACTGTTGCTTATTGTGCAAACTATGGGAGATGTAGCAGGAGTAATTTCGAACAAATAGGCACTTTGGATTTCCCTAAGTCGATTTAAGTACATTTTTATTTTTCATTATTTTTATTATTGATCCAATGAACTTCCAGGATGGTAAAAACATCATTCTGATAACATACATTAAAATGACTAGCAAGTTTCTGTTTGTCTCTGCAGTAAGGCTCATTTTTTAATGTGGATTACTGTCTCAAAAACATCACTGCCCTAAAACAAACACGTACATGTGGAATAAACCCCACTCTTTCACATTTTGTTTTCAGAAATATATACATCTAAACTACAGACAACTGATCACAAAAAAAACCCACAAACTAAAGGTCTAGTCCTCTAAAATACTCCATTATCTTGATTTCCACTACTTTTTTGGCCAAAAGAAAATCCACGTGGCAGGTAACAGGATTCGCCTCTGAGCATCACAAGCAATATCAGTGTTCCCATTATTTGATGTAAGTCATTTTTCAAATTATCAAAACTATGTAAGACTGGCAGTAATAATCAGTTGCTCCATACAAAAGTCCAATCTGTGAGGGCCACTAAATATGAATTAAACTGTAAAAAAAACATGGTTAAATTAAACACAAAAATGGCATCATTTCATGCAGAGCTGAAAATACTAATATAGCTTACTTTAGTCTACGTGAAGTCTAAAGTATTAATTACAGAAGGAACAGTATAATTAAATCCCAGCATACTGGGTTTTTCTAAACAAAATATTATCACTTTATTCCTAGATTTATGTACAGGCACCATTAACATTTTTCACAACTAAAACCTTTACCTTATGATGTATGTTTTTTCACGTAAGATGACTAGCACAAATGGCATCAATGAGGGGAGCAGTGTTCTAGATTAAACGTAGCTTTTAATGACATTAATAACAACTAACGATGAAATTTCAATTTTTAGCTGCAGCCTATAAATATTTTATACATTAATAAATTGCATCAAATCTTCATGTAAAAACAACATGGACTTCATCTGTGTGATCAGAATAAGTGTATGTCATCAGTAATTGTTCCACAGAATGCCATGTACTAACACCTTTCATATTTTTAATAAATGTAGGCAATAAAGATCATTAAAACCCACATGTACTACAAGAAAACCACAGGCACATTATTAGCTTTCAGTATTTAAGAGACCCACATGCAGAGGAACCAACACATCTCAAAGGGCAAAAGATCAGCAACCAGGTAAGTAAAATCACGTATCATGACTATAAGGAACTCTTAGCTAATGCAGTAAGAAGATCTGGTAGTTAAGTCACACAGGAGGTAAGAAGAATCTGAATAGTGAGAGCACCTGTAAATTGCATAAAAGGTTGTTTGCTGACATCATATAATAGGCGTGGTAGACTTTTATTTTCTCATGGCTGGGAAAAACAGAGATGAAAGAAAAGCAAGTTGCCTTATTCAAAGATGATACAAGAAGTATATATCTCAAATAAAAACTGCCAAAGACCTGATGGCACCAACGTTAGCAAAGCATGGGTTAGGGGATAAAAACAGGACTCAAACAGAAAGCTAGGGATGACTAATGCGAAGAACAAGGGTTAAGAAAAGAGTAACCATTTTGGTAGTTTGTGAGCAGTGGGGAGGTCATTCTGCTTACTTAAGCCTGGTGATATTTAATACTTCCAGCAAGGAGAGCATATGAAATGAAACCCAGGTAACAACTACTTTTTGTAAAGTAATTTTTAAAAAGTACCTTCAAATCTCTGAAGTAAATTACCTTGGTTTTTATGGCAATCAGCTTTAAATAAAGCTGTTCCTTTCAACTCTTCTAATAATTATCCAGCAAAAAAAAAGTACACTGAAGATACCTGCACAATAAAACTTACTCAGAGAAAAATTTAACTTTGTGATTAACTGGATAGGGGGAAAAATCAAACACCACAAACAAGTTACGTGACATCACAAGTAATAACAAATGAGGGATATTACAGAAATAAAAAATGTGCATAAGAGCATTAAGACAAAAAGCATAACTGTAAGAACTAGGGGAACAAAAAGCATTAAAAATAACTTTCTATGCACAGCCTCTAAACTTACATTGTTATTAGTAAAAACTTAAAAATATAAAGCAGAAAAGCCTATTTTTGTTCTTTGTGTAGAATCAAATCGCCAACTTAAAAAAATACCACCAATAAAATGAACAGAATATTATGTTAATCACTTCATTATTTTATTTGTCTACTTAAACATTTTCAAGTAAGGATAAGAGATTATCCTTAATTAACCACCTTATTTCTGTGATGTTTTCTTTAATCATCACAGCATCATCAGCACATCCTGCACTTTATGAAAGCTTCATACTACCTGTTGTAGAAGATACTTGCTTCTGTATTCATTTACAAGGAGAAGTGCTACAGGTATAAAGTTCTTGGAAGCTTAAGTCACAAAATCATACAAAATTCCTGGAAAGTTTCAAATCATGTATGATTTGCAGTCTAAGAGGAATTCAGAGACTGCTTTGCACTTCCATTGTCACATATTAATAGTCCATTGATCATTGGTTTTGAATGAAAATGCGTATTTTAACAATCAGAGCTTTTATCTAAGACACCATTTTTGGTTGTACTTTAAGACTCTTCAAGAAAGCATACGAGCAGGTAGGATAGCTTTTGAGTTCTACTTCACAGATCGCTCAAAAATTCACATTCGCTTCTCAAGTCAGCTAATTATAGCCAACGAAGAACATTGCAGAGAAATAGTTTTCACTACCTTTTCTTCCATATTTGGCTCAAAATGCAAAATAATTTTGTATCAGAATAACTTTTGTTCATTTACTATGTAGCAGTACAATTATGCCAAACTTCTGCAGTTGAAGAAGTAGTCTGTAGCCTGACTTCCAAACCAAAGTTCCTATTCAAGGAATTTTGCTATTTCTATACAACTGGTAGTCTTACAATCAGATTTTAAATAGCGACAAATAACTCTCACGGTTAACATAAACAGAATTAATTAAAGTTTACTTAAATTGAGCCAAAGATCAAACATGTATCAGGTTAAAAAACATAAGAGCCAAGTGCAAGACTTAGAGCCAACCTCTACCTCCACAGCTACTGCAGAAAACCCTTCTGCAACTCTACTTCATTGCTCCTAACCGGAGGGAGAAACTACCTCTGTCATGTCTGCTATGTCTGTGTGAGAATTCTTGCACATCAGATGGCCAGTATGCACACCTGCAATAATGGAGGGACTGCTACCAAAAATTCAGTAAAGTAAAAGAATTCCTTAACACCAGCGTAGCATTATTCTTTATTCAGCCAGATGTATGAGGCGATAGCTCCTCCTAACGTCATGCATGCTGAGTACAGGGAAGTTTCTGTTTATATCCTGTATTTTACATACATATTCATTGACTGTCCCAGAATAAACATACAAATGATAATCACTTCCCCAAAATCGTTAACATATTCTCCCTCCCCTTTAGGCATGTGTTCTTCAGTCCTCTCTGGTCATCCCTAGCAGTCAAGGACCCTAATGTTACAGCTGACACAGTCAAGCTGGCTGGGCACTAGGGCTGGTGAACTTCCAGTTCTCCTTCTTACACAATGGGTATTGTACAGTTCCATAGGCCAGTGGTTTTAGGAGAATAAGCATTGTGTTAGCTCACCAGGTGTAGACAATTTATCATTTGGTAACATGACAACATCAGTGGACCAGGGAAAGGCTACAGATGACATTTATCTGGGCTTCTGTAAGGCCTCTGACATGGTCTCCCACAACATCCCTCTCTCCAAATCGGAGAGATGGATTTAATGAGTGGACTGTTCAACAGATAAGAGAGTAGCTGGACACTAGCATCCAGAGGATAGTGGTTAATGGCTCAGAGTCCCAAAGGCCATCAGTGACAAGCGGTGTCTCTCAGGGTCCAGATGGGGACTAGATATTCAATATCTTCTTTAATGACATAGACAAAGGGATCAAGTGCTCTCTGAAAAAGTTTGCAGATGACACCAAGGTGAGTGACGCAGTTGACACACCTGAGGGATGGAATGCCACACACAGGGATCTGAACAAGCCTGAGAAGTGGGCCCATGAGACTCTCACGAGGCTTAGCAAGACCAAGTACAAGATGCTGCACCTCAGCTGGGGCAACTCACAGTATTGACACAGGCTGGGGGATGAACAAACTGAGAGCAGCTGGACTCAGGACTCATAGGTGCTGGTGGGTGAGAGGCTGGACATGACCCAGCAATGAGCACTCACAGCCCAGAAAGCCAAACCTGTCCTGAGCTGCATCCAAAGCAGTGTGGGCAGCAGGGCCAGGGAGGGGATTCTGTCCCTCTGCTCTGCTCTGCTGAGACCCCACTTGGAACCCTGCATGCAGCTCTGGGGTCCCCAGCACAGGAGGGACATGGACCTGTTGGAGAGAGTCCAGAGGAAGGCCAAGAAGTTGACTGAAGGTATAGAGCACCTTTCCTACAAAGAAAAGTTAAGGGAATTTGGTTTGTTCAGCCTGCAAAAAAGAAGACTTCAGGGTGACCTAACTGCAGCCTCCCAGTACCTGAAGAGAGTCTACAAGATGGAGAGACTTCATACGAGAGCATGTAGTGACAGGACAAGGGAGAATGCCATGACAAGGAGAGTAGGTTTAGATTAGATATTAGATTACTGTGACGGTGGTGAGATATTGGCACAGGTTGCCCAGGGAAGCTGTGGATGCCCCATTCCTGCCAGTTGGCTCAAAGCCAAGTTGAATGGGGCTCTGAGCAATCTGGTCTAATGAGAGGTGTGTTTCTGTCCAGTGCAGGGGTTTGGAATTCAATGATCTTTGAGATGTGTTCCAACCCAGGCCATTCCATAATTCTATGATCTTACAACTGCATTGACATAGCATATCTTGCATATATCACACCATATCTGGTTCTTCTTCAGTCTGAATTATGTCATTTCAGGGATCTAGAAAATAAACCACAAAAACAGGAACTTAAATATACACAAATGGAGCTCACCTTCTAGCTTCTGTGACGGAGTAGTTGACTGGAGAGGATGAACTCATGACGGCCAATAGGCAGCTTTTTAAGTCTATAAACTCTGGAGAATTAATAGCTGACAGTAGGTTTACTTGACAAGTTTCCAAGATGATTCTTCCATATCATAAAAACATTAAAATCTGTAACAGAGACATGCTTTAGTTTATTTGGCAACATAATGAAAGAATTTGTTAATACTCACGATCAGTTAGAAAACAGTTTTAATACTATGTCATGTGAACAATTACCAAGTATAATTTCACAGTTTTAGTCAACTATAAGAATTGTACTTCTAGTCCTCTATGCTTAAATATTGTGTATTAATTTATACATTTACAGTAACACAGCAGAATATCGTCTGCCAAGGTCTTCAGAATATCACTAAAAAAATACTTTATTTGCATACAGTGATCCTGTATCTCCTAAGAATATTACAAACTCCATTTCTCTTCAAAATAATTCTATCAAGACAAATGAATATACCATGATTGCATGTACTAGGTTTGCTGTCTGATAACAGCCTGTAATGCAGCAAGTTTTCCAAGTGTTTCACAAAGCTGGGATTTCTATTTGAACATATTTTTATTGTATTAGATATACCAGCAATATTTAGGACTACACACAAGCAATACTACATTGACATATAACCCCACTCACCTTTAGAAAAAAAATCACTAATTTAGTGTTACAATAAAAAAGAAATCAACACATGGAACACATTTAATACACAGACCTTAAAAAATTTCCATTGTTTACTTCAAGTTGAACAGCAAACTCATTAATGACCTCTTTTCATTCATTAAAGCAAGGTAACATGAAGCATAAGCTGTATTCAACAGTCAATATTAATGAGCCATAAAGGTTTGTTTTTGAACATGACAGCAGCTGGACATCCATATTAAAGTCCAAAACAAGAAGCTAGCCTGGACTCCATCTTTACCATCCCTGGCTTGCAGTCACACGTTCACCAAACCATAGAATATGTTCAGTTGGAAGGGTCCCATTAGAATCATCGAGTCCAGCTCCTGGCCCTGCACAGAAGAGCCCAAGAGTCACACCATGTGCCTGAGAGCATTGTCCAAATACTCCTTGAACTCTGTCAGGCTGGTGCTGTGACCACTGCCCTGGGAAGCCTGTTCAGTGCCCAACCACCTTCTGTGTAACAAATCTTTTCTGGATGTCAAACCTAAACCTTCCCTGACACAGTTACATGCTATTCCCTCAAGCTCTATCACTGGCCACCAGAGAAAAAGGATCAGTGTCTGCCCCTCTACTTTCCCTTGTGAAGAAGTTGTAGACCACAATAACGTCTCCCCTCAGT
Source organism: Grantiella picta (assembly GCA_013397955.1). Lineage (NCBI taxonomy): Eukaryota > Metazoa > Chordata > Aves > Passeriformes > Meliphagidae > Grantiella > Grantiella picta. Next base: position 364,788 of record VZRM01008740.1, read on the forward strand.
CTCCCCTTCTGCAGGCTGAACAGATCAAGTGACCTCAGACATTCCTCATAAGGCTTTCACCTCCAGACCTTTCATCAACTTTGTGGCCATCCTTTAAATGATCTCTAATACTTTAATGTCTCTTTTATATTGTGCTGCCCAACAGCAGCACTTGGCATTATGTATTAATATAACCTAATTTTATTCCTTACAGTCACTAGTAATCTGCACTAAATATATGGAGAAGGAAAAAAAAGCATTTATGTTTCAATCTATAATTTTAACAGAAAATGCAGCAAAAATAAACTTATTTCTAAAAATTCTGAGTTTGTGGTTTAGGGTTTTTTGGTTGGTTGGTTGGTTGGTTTTACAGAAAGGAAGCATATCCATAAAAAATAGCTAGATGTATGCTTTGTGATTTTTAAACCTACCCATCAGAATTCCCTTTGGTACATGTCCTTGTAAGACTCAAAACACATAATTACCATGAAACAGTCATTCACACTCCTAAAGAAAGCAACACAGCTTTCTTTCCATCTCAAATGAGATAACAGTTCAAGACCTCATTCTTAAAGTATAGACTGTGGTATAACTCCCAGGCACATGTCAAGTTCCTTTAAATTATTCTGACATGCACACTGAAAACTGTAGCTTTACATGAGAGAAGAAAATCTTGACAGAGTACTTGTAGTACTGTACTCAACAAAGATTAATTGCCTGGATAAAAAAAAAAAAAACTAGGTATCATGGTATGGGGAACTATACCTCTATTAACTGTGCCAAATTTTCACAATAAGATGTGGCTCTTAAGAAGCTAGTTTTTCATACCACCCTTTTCTTAATATTTATTGCCAAAAATATATATTTGGCTTTATACCAAAATCTGATTGTGAACAGTGGAAAAAGAAGGGGAAAAAAATTGTGCAACTAAAACTTTCTCAGAAATCTCTTTTTTTACCTCCAGATAAAGAACTGTCACTATCCAACAAAATATAGCTGCAGAGGAAAATGAATCAGTCCCAAAACATAAGCAAAATCTCCTCTCATATATCCACACCACCTTGAAGATTTAAAACCTTCGGAAATTACTTTTAAGTCTTTTAATTACTTTTAATGGTGGGGGAAAGGGGGAATATCTAAAGACTGCTTTCTGGGAATGCTAATGATTTTGAATATGCAACATTTCTCTGCTAAAATACACATCCATAGTTTACTAGCACACAAATGGATACACTCCAAAAGCGTGCTATTTCAGTTAGGAAAAGAAAATTCAAGGGGCATGGAGTGGATAGTAAGAGTCCCACAGTTAAACAAAACAGTTAAGAAGTTTTCGCTTGAGGAGACAATACATTCGGTGGATGCTACCTACAAAACTTGTGTCTTATGCTCCTCACGAACTTCTAAATACGCTTAACCAACTTTATCAAGGCCCCTGATTTAGACGGGATATGGGGAAGAAATTTTTTTGTTGTGAGGGTGCAGAGTCACTGGAACAGGCTGCCCTGCGAAGTTGCGAATATCCCATTTCTGGCAGTGTTCGAGACCAGGCTGGATGGAGCTCTGAGCGACCCGGTTTGGTGGCAGGTGTCCCTGCCCAAGGCAAGGAAATGGAACTGGAGGACCCCTAAGGTCCTTTCCCGCAAATAAACCTAGCCAAGATGTAGGAATTTAAAACACACAAAGCCAGGCGGAACCACCAGATCTACGCTGCAACCTATAAAAGCTCACCGGCAGTTGTTACGGCTTAACGAACCACTAGGTTTTCACTAACGCAGACTAGAAAAAAAGTTAAGCAAGCTAAAGACCGAAGCAGCAGCAGCAGCATCCCTTCGCTCCGCTGGCACCGGAGCGGCGCCGGCTGAGCGCACGCCGTGCCGGCGGCGCTGGCGCTTTACCTGGCAGGAAGGGCTGAGGGAACAGAGTCAGCACAGAGCTCCAGCAGCAGCACCCCGAGGCCGCTCCGGGCAGCCCGGGGCGAGCGCGGCCGCCGGGAAGCGACAGGAAGCGCCGCGCGGTTTCCAGGTCCCGCCGGGAAGGACGCGGCGGCGCGCGGGACGCCTTCCCAACGGGCACTTCCGGGAGCGGCGGCGCGTCGCGGGCGGGCCCGAGGCGGTGAGGGAGTGCGAGCTGCAGCACCGGCAGCGCGCAGGAAATTTGACTGACCCGCCGACGGGAGAGCCAGGCTGAGGGGCGGATGGCTTCTCATTCGGGGCAGCACATTCTGCGCTCGGACTATCGAGAGAATTAAACAGATAAATTGTTTTGAGAAATGACGGGACAAAAATCACAGCAGGGTGGATGAGGGAGAGTGGTAATAAGGTCATCGTTACCCTTCTGTTCGCCTCACTGCACAAAGGGAAAGGTTCTTGGAAGCATCTCAACTAAGAGATTTCAAGACCCAGATGTAAATATATGTGGTATCAAACAAAAACAGCATGAGTGTGTAATATCCACCCTACAATATCCTAGAAAAGTGGACAATAACGGTGATATGTCAGTGATATATCTTCTAGGTACAAACTGAAGTTTTAATTAAAAAAAAATAAAAAGCTCTGTAATATTTTCATTATCTGAGACAAAGGCTCAAAACTTAATTTCTAGTTTCTGACTTGATCTGTATAATTGGCTTTTACCTATGGTTTTTCTACTTCTCCATCATGCAGTTATTCTAAATGTCTTGTGCCAAATGAAGTAAGTTCTTTGCCCAGGTTCACAAAAATAGATTTCATTATGTTGCAGTTCTTTTAATTATAGCATGTTTGGGAGTTTTTTGGTCAAAAATACAGAGTGAAGAGGACATCCTCTCTGCTGTTGTCTGACGAGTAGTCAAAATTAATATGATGAAAAATGGCCTTAGATAACGAAAAAATATAAATTGTGTGATAATATGAAAGAGTTAACATTGTGTTGGAGTGATCTGATAGGTTTTGGCCATATAATAACTTGAAAGACTCTGAGGCAATCACAACTTATCTGCCCAAAATGTTCTACACACTGTTTATTACGTTGATTCACAAAAAGGCTTTAGACATGATATGGTTGCTGCATGTATGTAGTTAAGCAAACATCTTTCTTTCCTCCCATACTAAAAAATACATTTCATACACAGAACCATATAATTATTTAGCTTGGAAAAAACCTCTAAGATCATCAAGTCCCACCATTAACCTAGCACTGCCAAGGCCACTGCTAAGCCATGTTTTTAAGTGCTGCATCTATATTTCTTTTAAATACCTCCAGGGATGGGGACTTCTGCCCAAGTGATCATTCATTTGTAAATAGGAAGAAAGTTTTTCATCTAATATATTGATGATTTTTTAATTTTTTTATTAGAAAGTTTATGTCAGGGATATGCGTTTGGCCACCTCCAAGAAAATCAACCGAATTTGACTGGTTTAAGCCATCAGAAAACTGCAGTTTGTTCTTGCTTAACACATATGGTGTGAAGTTTTACAGTTAACATTTATAAAGCAACATTTTGCAGTTAAGGAGGAGATAGTCTAGAACAAATCACAGCTTGCTCTGTGGCACCTGCAAGGGGCTGTTTTGGGCTTGACTTGAGTTGCAGTACCAAATCTGAAAGTGGTAAGACGATTCTTTGCATAGGGACTTACCTTTAATGTGCAAGTAGCATGGAGGGCAGCTGGCAGAATACTGACCTGTAAAACTTGTGCACCAGGCCACACACCAAGGATGAAAACTTGAGCACAAGATGGCTAGGTCTTTCCCTGTGAAACAATTTAAGGAGCAATTTTTTGTGCTACTACTCGTACAGCTTTCTACTGGTTTGCACTTTGTATGGCACACACATACTATACAATGACTTGCAGGCAGTGCTGTGTGGGACCATCACATAGGACTAAAGTTGTCGGAAAACAATATAACTTTAGAAATTTTATTGTATCTCTCTAGTTAGATTTAACTTGACTTTACCTAGGGAAAAGGAGCTTTCTTTAGTTTTTTTTTTGAGATATAGTATCACCCTACAGAGATGGGACTAACATACCACGGAGTGGGAGTGACCCCCGAAGATAACCAGAAAGATAAAGACCATTAACAGAACATCCGCAGGACATTGTGGCCACTCACTGAACATCTGCAGGTCATGGGGTTATCTCAAACATTTACCAGATGCCACCTCCAGCAGGAATGAAGACATCTGATCCAAAACAGGAATGATAAGAAATCTGAAGAATGAAATACCTAATTAGCATCAGAAGCGAAGAGATTCAGATCCAATAAGAAACCTGAATATCGGACGTTACTCAACTCTGGTCCAATGAAACTTTAAACAATGTATCTCTATGGGGTTTTGACTGTATAAAATTCGGGAGAAAATTCTCTGAAGGGGTGTGTTCTGGGAATACTTTCCTAGGCACATCCTGGCCAGCAAATAAAGTAATGCCTGATTCTCTATCACTTCAAATACAGTGTTAGAGGGTTTTTTTTCTTTTCTCGCAGATTCGGTGACAGTCACAGAGAGCTAACAGCCAAGCTGACAGACGCAGAAGAACTAGAATTAGATACAACAGGATGGGCAGGCCATAAGAAAGAAGGTAGTGAGTTTATATCTCGTTTTGAGGTCTTCTCTTTGAAGAAAGGTGTTTGTAGGGAGGCTGAAGGTGGAGGATGGACTTAACGAGGAAATCAGCTGACACAAACAGGAGAGGAGGGCAGACTGGCTTCAAATGCCACGTGAGGAGGGAGCTTAATACAGATTGGTAAACAAGCCAGGAAAGAATAAATATGGAGAGGACAAGGGGACAAGGGGGTTAAAAAACAAAACCAACCAACCAAACCAAAGAAAACCTCCACCGAACCCAGGAGTTCATAACGACTAAGTGGCAGGTAAGGACTTCATAAAACCGTGGGTTGTTGGATGCTGGGGGAAGTCAAGATATCAAGAGAAGTGGCTGGGGAGTACCCGGGCAACACGAGCAGCTTTGGGACCAGCAGCAGCACGGAATGAGAAGCCCGGGAAGGGAACGGCTAACAGACCTCGTGGAGCGTGAGACCACACAAAAGGACCCGCGGGGACAGTCGCACCCGCCCGCTTTGCGGAGCACGACGGCGATCGTTAACCACTCTAGCCTGTCAGGGGCTGAGCAGGGCCCATTCGCCCGTGTGCCTGGCTAGCTGACTACCTTGCCTCGGCTCGGCTCGGCTCCCGCCGCCGCAGCCACGGCCGAGGGCGGTCCCAGGGCCGCGCCGCTGCAGCACCTCCTCCGCCTCCTGCTCCTCTTTTCTTCCTCCTCGTCCTCCTCCGCTCCCCCCCACGGGGCCGCGGCCGCCCCGCCCCCACCGGAGGTGGAACGAACCACTTCTACGACTGAGGGGAGAGGAGGCGAAAGATACTTTCCCGATTCCTTTCTCAATCCCTGCCTCTGGGGCGGCGGGCTGTTTCCCTCGTGGCTGCCCTCGTTCCCTCAGGCGTGGAGGAGGGAGTCGAGCCGTTTGTTCTACGGCGGGGCGCGCGCCGTGTCGCCCCCGGCACTCCGGAGCTCCCCCGCCGCCCCGGTGCGGCGTGCCGGGTGGTACCGGCCCGCTGGCGGGAGGAGGCGGCGCGGCCGTATTTCCCGCGGCGGGCGGCGGGCCGGGCGNCGGCGGGCCGGGCGCCGGGGCGGTCGGTGTCGGGGAGCTGCAGCGCCGCTGGTGAAGCGGCGGGCGAGCAGGCGGGCTGGGGAGAGAGAGGGAGGGGGCAAAGGGGGAGAGAGAGAGAAAAAGGGATGGAGGGATGGATGGAGCATAGCAGAGCGGGCGGAGTTTCTTTTTCGCGCGCCCCCTCCCTCCCC
>VZRM01008740.1:370596-394658 GCA_013397955.1 Grantiella picta
GCTGACGTGCCCTCTTGTGTTGCCCTTGTCTCGGTTCTCCCGTCCCGGTGTGTTTATCCCGGCAGCGAGCGGCACCTTGGGTGGCTGGCAGTGTCTCGGCTGTTGCTCTGGAGGCGCAGAGCCCTTCCTTCCGTCGGCGCGGCTTGCCTGGCGGCAACAGGGCGTCACGTCGGTGAGAAAACATGAGCCGAGATTTCAAACCCGGAGACTTGATCTTCGCCAAGATGAAAGGTTACCCCCATTGGCCGGCCAGGGTAAGGCTCCTTCTCCTCCCCCTCCTTGGTTCTCTGCGGGATGCGCTCACACACCTGTGCTGGGCAGCACATTCAGCCTCGCCTCCTGTGAGCGCGGCTGTTCTCTAGGGGTAGAGGTGGCTTTGCAGTCACATCGCACCTCCGTAACAAGTGCTACTGCTAACAAGTAGCCCTCTCGAGTAGTCATTAGTTGTCCTAATCTGTGTAACACGGCTTTACGGAATGAAGACTGCTATATGGCAGAGTGATGCCGGAGCTGCACTGGCCCCTAGCTATACAAGTCCCCAAACAATTGCTCTTTTTTGGCAAAAGAAAAACGCGTAGTCGTGGTGGGGTTACTCCTAAGTGGCTGTGTCTACCGTGCTTCCAGTTAAATAGGCTTAAGTGTAGGTGGTAACTTGTCCAGTCCTTCTTTTGTATTATCTGTGCTCCCATGGAAGAAGCATGCCAAGTTCTGGGATTGCTGTAGATCATGTTTTGGATATGGGAGTAGAGGTATTTAGCTAAGATACTGCTTTAGGAATTGGGGTTCTTTTAAAGTTTGTTACCGTTTTGGTAGTACTTCATACTGGTGCTTCCATAGGTTGTAAGGTCAGCATAAGGGTAGGAAGTCCTGCTGTTGCTTTTGCTTGAGGACATGCAGTATGTGGATGAAATTGAATTGTGCCTTTTACCTGTAACACATTATAATCTCTTGTTTTGAAAAAAGTCATCATGTGAAAAGTATTGCTGTAAACTAAAAGTGTTGTCATTTTGCGTTGTTCTGTAATATTTTTTTAACATACTGTTAAAAAGAGATCACAGTACCTGCTTTACTCCTCTGTAACTTTTTTAATCCCCATTTTAATGCTTAATTTTTACATATTTCCCCCTAAATTGTTCTTGACTGTTACTTGATTTGAATTACAATAATTTGTGTTTTCCTCAGGTGGATGAAGTTCCTGATGGAGCAGTAAAACCTCCTATGAATAAAATGCCTATTTTCTTTTTTGGCACCCATGAGACGTAAGTCCTTTATATTTCAGGGTCGCATTTTCTTCATTCTGAAATGTTGTGACAAAAAGTTGTCTTCTGTGAATGCAGTGTATTCCAAACTTGTATTTATTAGCACCTCTTCATAAATTGATCTCTAATATTCACTAAAGCTGTTCAGGTGAATAGTAGACCATAACCATAACTGTACTCTTTGTTAATCAGAAGAAAAAAAATGTACCCACACTGATGTGACTGGTTGGTTTTTGTTTTTTCTGTATTGAGTTTTAATTACAGTCTTTTATATCCTCAAATTCTCAATACTTTATTATCAAAGAAAGTGAAATAGGCAAAATTTGAGAAACAGGCAGATAATAATGTAGTGGGGTTGTTTTTGTTGTTTGGTTTCTTGGGGTTTTTTTCTGGTGAGGTTTTGAGTTATGGGTGGGGTTTTTTTATCTGGTCTCATCTTTTAATGTATCCCTCAGTGACTAATTTATTTTTTTGTTTGGTTGGGGGTTTTGTGCGTGTGTGTAATTTTGTGGATAAAGAGTTTCTGGAACTCAATTCAAGGTTGCAAGGTTTATCTTGTCCATTTTTTTAATTATCATTTTTAATGTGTTAGGTTACTTTTTTTTTCTTAAATTTTTTCCTACGACTGAATTTTTCCTTTGGTAACTCCAGTGCAATACTGCTTTGGTTCTGCTGTTTGTGAAGTGTGTGTCATTCTGGCTTGCACTGGGTTTTTGTGAAGTTGTAAGTTAGTTCTGGAATGCAGGTTGAATGTAAGGGAGACAGAAATAACTCCTTATCTATAGCTTTAAAAATACCTTTGCAAGTTTTGAGAAGTTTTATGTCCTACTTCAGATTTAGATTAGGACTCGTTAGAGATGTTTGGGTTTGAAATATTTGGTGATTGGGCTTTTTTTATTTTATAGTTTACGTGAGTATTTTGAAATGTCTGTTCCTCACTCTTTGATGTAGTTACAAAATAAAGTTTTGCTGTGATTTGGTTTTTGTTAGGCTCTAGGTTCCACGTTACTACATTTCAGAAATCCACAGAATACAAAAGAAACTTCATGCTTCCGTGTCACACACATTGCAGTGTACAGAGTGTTCCATAACCCAGCTGTCTCCTGGTGTTAAGCATGTTGCTTATCTTGGATTCTGTAGAGTGGGAACAGATGAAACTTTTATACTTCTTGGTCTCACTTACTGCTTACAGCAGATACCTGTAAATAACAATAGCAAGAAACAGATCAGGTATAAAATGAAATTGGTGTTCCATGGCATGTAATTTTGTTTACAGAAATTTTTAGCTATGAATAGTGACTTTAATGATCCATCAGGAATTACGTGTAGTTAACAATTTCTTGTACTTTTTTCATGGGAATTAAAATAAATTTGGTAAACTTGTTCTGTGCTGTACTTCTCACAATTGACACTTGCACATTTGTGCAAAGTTAGACACTGTACCTTCAGCATTTTAGTAGGCTATGTATGTACAGTCTATCTTACTGTAAGTAGTGGCAGCTCTGAAAATCCACACAATCAGTTTATCATGCTAGAAAGTCCTATATAAAGGATGATGTTTTCAGCCTGTGTGGATGGTTATAGCTGGAAAAAGGAACCATGGGGGAAAAGAACAAGACTGGCTTGGGAATAATACTTACCTGACTTTTAGAAATAATATTTATTCAGTTTATGAAATTACTGGAAACAGGTACTAATTTGTACTTTGCAGTTTTTTGTTTTCTCTTAATTTTTGTTTAAAAAACCCATCTGAATGTGTTACTACCTGGGGGAAGTAATAAAATAAATACTACTTTAATAAGCACTTCATTTGGATATGTTGTAGCAGTAGATCACATCAGTGCAAATTTTGTTTGTCACAATCAGTTCATCTTGAATTCTAGTTTCTGGACCTTATGTATTAGGATAATCTCTCTTCATTCAGTTTTTCTTGTAGCTTTTTATTTTTTCATACATAGGGATTAAACTGCAGCAGCCCAGTAAGACTCATAACCTTTTCACAGTAGCTGTTTTGGGTGTTTTTCAATGCCTGACAGTACGGGCAAAGGCTTACAGACTTGGAAAAATGCTTCCTTTCAGAGAATAGGGAAGAAGGGAGGCAATTTTTTTCCTATTTTTGTCTCTCCCAGTTGCTCTGTCTCCCTCCCCATCATTTTGGTCTGGGTAAATAAGCTTTGCAGGTGCATGTTGCCCATACTGGCTGAATCCTCTCTAACTGTCTCTTGCCAGGAGGTGGTTGATTTACGGTCTAATCTGACAATGGCGTACTTAGTGGACATAGATGGGTGTTTACTGCTGGAGTAGAAAATGCTAAAGCTTTCTATGAGATGTTATGTTTTTTCCTTTTTTCACCCCCTCCTTTTCGTGGGGTGTAAGTCTGAAGTAGCTCCTTTCTTTTTGAGGATAATGAAAGAAATTACTGGAGTGGAGCTTAGAAGTATCTGTTTAACTTTACCATGAGTTGGTACTTACGAAAGCAAGTACCTGCAACTTTCAAATAATTGATTGTAATATATTTGCAATCACTCAAAGCCACATCTAGGCAAGGAGTGGAACTAAGAATGTATCATCAAAGTGTGGTCTTTTTCTGTTAGCAGCATGTACATTGGTAGAGTGAAATCCTAACTTTGAAAGGGCATGAAAGTAGAGAAGGAATTAAATAGTCTATTATGTTCTTCAGCATAAGCTAGAGTATTGGTTCTCAGTAACCTGGTACCTCATTTTCCCAAGTCTTAACTTTGCAAAGCTGGTAGTGAATACTGTGACCTTTTTCATATGAGAAAAGCTAATAGTTAAAAGCTTTAGTTCAACAGCTTACAGTAGGGATAAGAGTGGTTTTTGCTTGTCTGGAAAAGATACAGAGGCAGCATCAAGACGTAAGTTCCAAGAGTATCTTAAAATAGTCATGTTTACTTCATTAAGAAAGTGACAGGGGGAGAAGCTTAAAACAAGAAACATTTTAATGGTTTTATTGTTTAAATTTCATAAATCAGGTTGTGAGGTCCTATTGTCAGACCCTGAAAAACTACTGAATTAATTACACCGTTACATAGCATTCTTACAAAGATGTGGGCAGTCAATGTATTCAGGTAGTGGTTTTTTGTGTCCAACGCAATAAAAATGTTCAAGGATGCTTTGTTCTTAACATTTAAGCATGATTTTTTTCCTAAGGAAGCAACTGCTCTTCTGTTTGTTTATAAGCTACTTAGTTTTTAATTACTCCAGTTCCCAGTAGTTGCTTGACTAAGATGCAGCGTTGAGCATTTCTTGCCCAGACACTCAATGCTCTGGGAAGGAGGGATATGTGTGGTGGTCGTAATGGAAACCTCGGGCTGTTGAAGGCTAAAGTTTAGAAAATTAAGGACTCTAGCAGAATGGTTGTTACAGTAGTAATGAATTTAATATTTAACAGCATTTGTGCATACTTCTTTGAAAAGGGTAACCTATTAAAATATGAATTTTGTTTTTTCTTTCCTTAAGGGCATTTTTGGGACCAAAGGACATATTCCCTTACTCAGAAAATAAAGACAAATATGGCAAACCAAATAAAAGAAAGGGTTTTAATGAAGGGTTGTGGGAAATTGACAATAATCCCAAAGTGAAATTCTCTCATCAGCAGGTAAGCGGTGCAGAATCTACAAATCTTTGTTGCTTTTGGGGTAAGAGGGAAAAGGCAGTAAATGTTTTCCTGACACCAGGTAATTACCTATTGCTCCTACTTAACTGCAGGTTAGACAAAATTTAATATATTTTTAAAAAATTAAATAGTATATTATTGTTGTCTTGTACTGATAGCGTAAAAGAGATGGGGGTTGTTTAACTGGAGATACATACATACTTAAAACTATATATATTGCTGAAATACATGCCTTTGTAACTGTGCGACTGGGCTTGAAAAATGGTGTTTTTTTGGAGTCTCAGTCACTCTACCGTCTGTATGCTAAAACCAAATACCAGTGTCCACAAGTATCCTTGTAAGATTTCAGTTCAAGGACGCTTTCAGCATGCTTTCTTAGTGTGCAGTATTTTCATTCTAGCAGTTGGAAACAATGTGATGTTTGCCTTTTAGCCCGTCGCATTACTTGATTGAATTTTTGTCCATCAGCAGTTCCCCATTTCCTGCCTTTTTTAAGAATTCCAAGCTTGAAACAGAGCTGTGCAATACTACCTATAAAAGGACCCAAATTTAATATGAAGACAAGGATTCTCTTGCTCATTTTGTCTTTGTCTGCTCTGAGCATTCTGTAAGCTTTTATTTTTGTTATATATACTGAATCTACACTGACCTTGGTTACATTGGGTCTTCTGGGCAATGCTGCAGTAATAATAAAAAGAATTGTTGTCTTCTGTTTTTATTTGCTGCACTTACACAACATGCCAGATTGCCATTTCAGCACCAGTTAATTCCTGCTTCAAATGATATCCCAAATTACTGTGTTTCTAGTTTGAAGGAGAACGTGGATAAAGATTTAAGGAGTTTCTGAAGTATTGTCAGAAGATGATGCATTCCAGGCATACACCTTCTTGTTTGGGATATGGAGAAATGCTAATCCCCACATCAAATGGGGAAGGACTATAGTAATAAGAGACAGATTCTCTTTGTTACTGTAAGATACTAATTGATACACCTTTTCACAGTCCATGTTGTGGCAATTGAAAAGAGATGCTCTGTGGATGGTTGAGGTAGTTGTGAACTATAATTTGTGTGTTACCAGTCATTCTAACTAGGTTAAAATCTAGGTGTAAATAATCAACAGTAACAAGTTTGTCTAGTATTTTGTTTCATTGCATAAATGAGTCGCTTCAGTTAAGCAGTGCTTTTAGTAGCATCTGGGACAGTCCTAGATACATCTGGGAAAAGAGACAAAGCATGTTGCCAAGAGGATAGGTGCAGACTGTTTTCTAGTGTCACAGCTTTTCTGCAAGATAGTCCTTTCACATTTTGAGTTCCATTCAGGTTCTTCAGCAGCAGCACTTTCCACAGTGTCTTTCTTGGTCACATTCTGTCTAGAGCCATTGGATTGTTCTTGGCAATTTTTCCCCCTATTTCTTAACTGAAAGGAAAGAAAAAGCTTTTTGTTCCACAAGTCATATTTAGAATCTGTTCCTCAAAGTGAGCCTTAAAATTACTGGAAGAAGAAACTTCTTAGTAGGGATGTTTTAAGTGGAGGCCAGTGTGCACTTTTGGGCTACTCAGTACAAATTGAGGAACATGAACATACTGGGCAGAGACACCCATGAAGGGCCACGATCATGATGGACTGGAGCATTTCTGCAGTGAGGAAAGGCTCAGAGAGCTGGGACTGCTCAGCCCTGGTGAACTTACGTGCAATCTCAGTTTATACAAACACGTGAAAGAAGAGTGCAAAGAGTCAGAATCAGACCCTTTTTAGGAACCCCTAAAGGGGGTGGACTAGCAGTGGCAAGACCAGAGGCAGAGAGCACAATCTGAAACACAGGAGGTGGTCTCTGAATAGAAGCTTTTTTTTTTGTCCTGTGAAGGTCACTGAGCACTGCTGCATTTTGTTCATTGAGGCTGGGGAGTCTCCATTCTTGGAGATACCTAGACGTTATCCAGGCATGGTCATGGTCAGCCAGGTGTGGGTTTCCCTACTTGAGCAGGAAGGTTGGATCAGTTTGAATTACAGAATGAATGAAGTAATGCAGTAGATTCATGCAAATTTTCTTCTGAATTTGCACTTCAACTTTAGAAAGCTATCCTTTTGATAGTCTTCTTCTACCCAGTGCTAGGCACTATTAGAAGCAAGTTTTACTTGGAGAAAATCAAGCACTTTAGCCAACTTTTGTTTTTACTGATGGGTAGTCCTTGTTGGTGCTAATGGAATACATCTGCAAAAGGCTTTCTAGAAGGGATATCTTGTAAAATAAAACAGGACACAGCATTACTTAATCTGAAATGAAGCTGCCAGTAAGGATCTGCTTAGATTGTTTCTTTGAGGCATCTCTGAAAATGTCAGGTCAACCAATCATGGATCTTTCATGAGGTTTTTTCCAAAGCACTTCCTTTTGGGTTTAATTCTTGACATATGATGTCACTGTTATTCCAGAGATTATAGATAAAATGGAGGAACCGTCCACTTTTCCAAGAACAAAATATTGTAGTGTGATAGTTGGTTTTTGGGTTGTTTACAGTTGTTTCAGCTTGTGTGCTGAAATGAACTTTCTCTTTTCAGTACTTCACACAATAGCATATAATTCACAGTGCTGAGATTTCAGAGGCATCTTTTTTCATATTCTTCTTAGTTCCCGTGGTGTTTGGCTGTTGCAGCTTTTCCTTTTTACAAGGATGTTGCCATATTACCCTCTTCTCAAAGCTGGGGAAACATGCATATACTTTCAACTCTTAGTAATAAGGGAAGGATGCTTATCTACTTGGTGAGTCTCTTAACAGCTAAGCTTTTTTTGAGGAAAGGGCTTTGGGATATTTTAGGGAAGAAATGGATGTTTTAAGTGTGTAATGTCCTGGTTTAACCCTTGGGATAGAGTTAGTTTTCTTAGTAGCTGGTGCAGTGCTGTGTTTTGCATTTGGTAGGAGAATACTGTTGATAACACTGTTATAGGAGTGTTTACTAAGTAGTGTTTTCCATGGTTTAGCGTAAACACTACTTAGCAGCAGCTAAAACATCTGTATCAGCTATGAAGAAGAGAATTACCTCTATCTCAGCTGAACCTGGGACTACTGGGAAATTTATGGGGAAGCTGGTATTTGTTTCAAGGGTAGCACAGTGATTGAAATCAACTTCTGAGGCCTCACCATTTTTGCCAAAAAGGGTTATGGTATAGGCAACAAAACATTCACATCAGGGAATTTGATGCAATATAGTCAGTTGGCATACTTTGTGTTACTAGTTCTGGTTACAAGAAACAAAGAAACAAAGAGTGGGGGGAAAAAAAAAAAAGATTTGGAGAAACATGCTTCCCTCCAGCCCCGCTCTGCTCTTGCTTTGTTGGTCCCGTGTCCTCTCTACATGTTACAGTGTGTCCTCTGGGTAAGACAGTGGTAGTGTAGGAGACTATGGGGTGTGAAGTGGGTACTTTGTACTGTTCGTTTTTTCTTACTCAGCAGCTGTGGCATGGGCTCCTCCATGGCCTGCAGCCCTCCCCTGACCTGTACCTTCTGCCCCTCTCTGCCTGTGCTTGGTGTTACGGCAACTTCCATGTTTGAGCATCCAGGAGCCACTCTGGCAGTTACACTCACACCACCTGAGCTGGGGCTGAGGCCCCTTGCAGGAGACTGCTGCAGTAATCCCACTGGGTGCCCTGCTGACTCCCTGCACACACCACACTCAGAGTCAGACAAGGTTTCCTTACTGGCTCAACCCTGAGTTTCCCTTAGCAGTCTCAGACAGCTGGATCCATAAAACAATTTAATCGTGATGCAACTGCAGAATAACAGCTTGAGGTGAGGGCTTTCTGGGAGGGACCCTGAACGTTTATACATTCACAGTCGAAGCGTGGAAGCTGTAGGGTCTTCCAGTGGAATCCTTGGCTCCTTCTGTCTTTGCATGTCCAGTCACCTGGTTGGCCACCATGCCCTTTTTATGCAGAGTTCAAGAAATCTCACCCCCAGCTCCTGTTGCTCACAGCTCAGTCTGCAATGACACAAGCTACCTTCACTAAATGTACTCGTCAACATGAGGCAGCTCCTCTGGGCTGGAGCTTGTCTTGGGCAATGTCTTGTGTGCCTCCTCCTGTCAGTGTCCCTCCTTCTCTGGCATCTCTTTTGCCTCAAAATCCCTTGTGCCCTGTGCAGACACCTTGTTCTCTGCATGTGCATCTCCCCATCCCCTCTTCCCCCTTTTCCCATTGCTGCTTGGTTTAAAACGCTATCTGTTCCCAGGTGAGATGGGGTGTTCAGGTGGGTCAGTTCACCCCTTGCCAGCCACCTCCCCAGGACCAATTGTGACCAGCTCGGGGCAGTGATGGACTTGGTTCCACCCATGTCGCTGGCACCTGCCCAAAAGCATGAGGGATGGGCCTAGGCAGCAAAGGATCTTGAAAGTGAAGGCAAGTGGTTGCCTGTGAAAACAGAGGAAAAGTAACGTAGATACTCATGAATAAATACACCATTCTCCCAACAATGTATTTAAATAGAGTAATGTATTATGGCCTGCAAATACGTTGCGCTATTCAATGCATAAGTGACTGGCCACATTTCTTTAATTGTAGTCTTGGAGGTGAATGTATTTTAAGATATTCCTTGATCTCTGTTTTATCTATGTACAGTTCTTTGATTTTAAAGAAGATTCTTAGAATTAAGTGAGACACAGTTACTGAACAGTAGCGGTGAAGACAGTTTAGGTGTTAAAACTTAAAAATTCAGGATGAATAGGAAATTCTGTGTTTGGGCTTGCAGCAGGTATAGTCAGAGGGGAGTAGGTAGTCATGTGAAAGTGTAGGCAAAATTGAGCTTTTAATCTGGATGCAAGATGATATTAAAGAGGCAGACTTGTCAGCTTTTTGTATAGAGGCATTCACTTGCAATTTTTTTCCTCCTTTTTGTCCTTTGGCTGGGACATATGTCCCAATCTGGGAGTGTGCCCTAAATCATCCACCACTCTAACAAGGAGATTAAGATATACCAGGAGCAAGATTAAGACACAAACAAGGTCAAATATTGGCAATCAAAATGGTAATTAATTTTAATTCACGGTCAAAGAAGAGAGCAAGGAAGAAAATAGAAAAGTAGGCAAAAGTGAAGAATTGCAGAAAGTGAGAAAGGCAGTCACCACCAATAATCTGCAGCATCCTGTGAAGACCCTTCTTTCCTCTTTTGGGAGGGAGAGCTCTGCCAGTACTTGCCGCCCATTAGTTTCTATCTCTGCTGAGCTGGGCTTTGTGGCACTGACCCGTCAGTTTCACTGAAGCGTGGGGGCCATGACAGTGGCACCTGCATCGAGGTTCATGACATTCCCGGGATACACCCTGGTGCCTGGCAGCATCACTGCCATGAATGGCCATGGCCCATTGTCACACCCCATCTTCAGCTGCAGAGTGTTCGGGCGCCTGGGTGTCATGGTTTCCAGTGTTGGCAGTTTAGGCTTGAGAAGTTGCAATCTGCTCCTTTTGCTTTGTAAATGCTGCTGTTCCCTGTGGTGGATCCAAGCAGTGGTGGAACGGGTTGCTTGCTAGCAGTTCTCCACTGCATTTTTTATCTTAGTAAGGCCTTCTGGGAGCCATTTTTTCTGTTTCATTGCCTGAACTGGAATGTTCTGAGAGCAGTATTTATACTTTGCAGATGTTGCTTGCAACTGCTAGTAAGGGGGTTGGAGGGCAGAAAGGAGCTTATAGGTTGGCTTAAATCCAAATCCTCCTCCCCAGTGGGGGAAAAAAAGAGTCAGGGGAGTCCTGCCAGCTTTATTTGAAGGAGCTAGTATGTAAGACTGAGAAAGCCATACACAATGTAATGGAAGGAAGAAGAGTAATTTAGGCTTTATCTCATCTCTTTCATGGTTTTAACTTTTAATTCAATAATTACCTTACTGTAATTCTTTTTCTGCTTACATTTTCAGGAATAGGTAGTTGAATCATTTAGGATTGATAGCTTATTTAAAAATGCACTTCTTTGTAGTAGCATCAGAAGTTGTATTTGACCAAAATAATTTTCTTTTATTTTTTGTCTTTCAGGTATGTTAAGGTATGTTATATTGTACATAGGTAAAAATTTGCATTGCAGTATTGTTAATGTGAAAATGGGCTGTTACAGTACTAGCGTTTGAAAGTTTAATAAATAAAGAAATTGCAAATTAAATTGAAAACAGTGGAAATTAATGAAATAAGATACATTTAATATTCTTGTACTTCTAATAACAGGTTCATTGACATGGTGCTTTCTTCAGTAATGTGTGTGGGAGAATACATAACTCATCCTCAGGTGAGGGAGAGGATTTAAATCTTTTTCTTGATGGATTTTCTTTTTTTTTTTTTTAAGCCCCATCCAGCCATTAGCAGTCCTATCAATGAAACTGTTGAAGAAAGCAGTCAGGAGCCTGCTGAGGGGAGTGAAGAAAAAGGAGGAGCCAAAAGAAAAAAGTGTTCTGTCCCGAAAGTAAGTGATTGAATTTCTGCTTTATTCTGCCTGCTCATTTTTGAGTTAAAACTATATTGCCAAGTTTTGACTTAAATACTTTCATGTAACAGTGGTTTACTGTTGTAACTGCCTGTGTTTGCTTCTTTTCAGATACGCTTACAGTAATACTTCTACCAGAACATAATTAACAGATTAATAATAAAAAACAGATTATAATAATTGGCTTGAATGAGACCACACCCTTAATGAACTACTTAGCATACAGAGAATTTCACCGCTGTATCAATTTGACTCTCAACTCAGAAGTCAGTGTACAGTAGTTTATACAGAGTTTAGCTTCTTTGCTTTGTAAATGTTTGAATACCTTAGAACCCTTCCAAAACAAGATTGTGTTCTCTTTAAACATATTGTATTCATACTAAAAATTCATTTCAGTCTGAAACGTACTTGTTTCAATTTATGTGTGCAGTACATAGTTTATACTGTAAAAGGTGGAGCTTCCTAGCTTCCTGTACACTTAATGATTGGGTAGTACTCAGTTTTGAACTTTCCTGTTGTATTGAATGTTGTTTTGTTCGTATGGGGATATTCCTCATATGTCATGGAAGAGGTATTGTGTGTTGTCAATTCTTCCCAGTGGTTTTAAGACTAGAATTCTAATATTACAGAAATTGTCATGTAGGTGGGACTGATACATTTATGGTGTCTCATTTATTTGTAACTAACTTCTGGAAATTACTACTCAACAGGATGAGCAGTGCCCTTAAATTAAATGTCAGGCTGTTTTGAATAGATGTGCCTTTATTCTTAACCTCTGTTTTCATTTTGATTATTTGCCAAGATCTAATGAAGTTTTTTTGTAGGTATTTCTGGCTGTTCTTCAGTATCGATTCACGTATGCAACTGAAGAACTTGCAATGTGTCAGTTACATAGCAGGTGTTCCTCATCTAGGATTAGTGTCCAGTAGCTGTAATAGCTTCTTTATTCACAAGTAAAAAAGTCCTCTGATTGGAGGGCAAAAAAAGTTGGTCTACTGGTAGTACACTGACAGATAATGTTCAGAATTGTTTTGGTGAGTTGGAGCCTGCCAAGTTACTGATGGAGTATTTCTCCCAACTTCTTACTGCCTCGAGTTCCTTATTTCAGTACTTGCATGTGTGGGATGTCAGGGTGATTTGGCTGCCATCTGCTACAACCTTAGCAGCACTTTGCAACACGTCATTTCCTGACAACCTTTGTAAACCAGTGCTGCTCTTGCCTATGCATCCTGCCTGTAAGAGCACTTGTTCTTAGCATTTGCTACTGCGAGGGGGAAATTTCTTTTAGACTAGGCTGATTGTTTAATCAGTTTGCTTCACTCTGAATTCATGGCTCAAGCAGCATGTGCTAGTGGGGATGTCAATGACTTAAGCTCCGTGTTTCTCATGAAAAGTGCTTTTAGGCTGTTCAGTGTTGGCATAGTGAAAGAGAAACAGGAAGACATAAAAGCCATTTAAACATAAAGATGGAATGGAAGATCTTGACTGGATTCTTTTTCATAGATTTCTCTAATTAATCAGCTAAAGGCAAAATACAGAGCAAATTCTGTTTTATACTAATGTAGCTATAACGTTTTATTACCTAGTCCTTGTACTCTGGTTTCCTGTGGTTTTAATGAACGAGTAATTGTTCTGTCTTAAAATTGTACTCTGTAAAAAGACTCAGTGGTGTTACATGTCTTCAAGTAATTAGAAATACTTTGTTTAGGGTTGAAATTTTAAAAACTAGCTACTTTAAAATGGAATTTCAAAAAAGGTGCTTGAAAGTGGGACAAGCCAATAGTATTCAAGTTGAGAGAAAGAACTAATAATCCTAAAAACCTGCAGATACATAAGCTGCAAGGAATTGTTGATTATTTTCAAGTAAATTATTACAAACTCTTGATTTTTCAATATTTAACTGCTTTCCCAAAACCAAAACTAGTATTTGAGACATTTTAAAAAACCCAACGATAACACATAAAACAACTTATTTGTATTTTACTTACTTCTTGTCCTGGTTTAGCATGGGATAGCACTGGATTTTTTCTGGGATAGCACTGGATTTTTTCTTAGCTGCTGATGCAGTGCTGTGTTTTGGATTTAGTATGAGAATGATGTTGATAACACACTGATGTTTTGGCTTTTGCCAAGTAATATTTACCCTAAACCAAGGACTTTTCAATTTCCCATGCTCTGTCAATGCGCAAGTGCACAAAACCTGTGAGGAAGCACGGCCACGGTAGCCTTAACTGGCTGAAGGGCTGTTCACGCAGTATAACAAAATGGGTCAGGCTGGAAGGAGCCACAGTGGGTTGCCTGGCTAAACCTCCCTGTTCAAGCGGAGTTATCCCAGAGCACATGGCACAGGATTGTCTCCAGATGGTACTTGAATATCTACAGTGAGGGAGTCTCTACAACCTTTCTGGGCAATCTGTTCCAGTGCTCAGTCACTGCACAGTGAAGTTCTGCCTCAAGTTCAGGTGGAACTTCCTGTGTGTCAGTTTGTGCCAGTTGCTTTTTGTAATATTGCTCAACACCACTGAGCAGAGCCTGGATTC
The DNA here is from genome assembly GCA_013397955.1 of Grantiella picta. Classification (NCBI taxonomy): domain Eukaryota; kingdom Metazoa; phylum Chordata; class Aves; order Passeriformes; family Meliphagidae; genus Grantiella; species Grantiella picta. The sequence continues at coordinate 384,486 of VZRM01008740.1, forward strand.
ATCCTCTTGGCACCTTCTCTGCAGATACTTTTCAACATTGGTGAGGTCTCCTCTCAGTCGTTTGTTCTTCAGGCTGAACAGGTCCATATTTCTCATATTTCTTATTTCTCATAAGAGAGATGCTGCAAGAGGAAGTAGTCCAGCATGGTTAGGCTTTTAATGGGTACCTAAAAAACAAGAGTACTTACAGATTTAAACTATTTGAAGTGAAGAGCAGCCTGATGGTAATTAGCATGTTTTCTTCTCATTGTAAAATACTTTCTAATGCTTTTTTGTTTTTTATCCTGTGTTGACTTGCTTTGCAGTTATCCCCTAAAGGGGATAATAACTTACCTACAGAAGCTGAAGCAGAAGAAAAGGAGATGGATACTTCAAAGGAAGATGATTTACCTTCTGACAAAACCAGTAAAGAAGTATGTGGAGCTTTTTTCTATGTAACAAAGATCTTAATATTTTGTTTATTGATGTAAATCTATTACTGTGTATTAAGACACTACAGTTATTACTACTGAGACAGTCTCAGGAGCTGTTTAATTATGTAAAACTTCATGTGTTCACTTACATTTGTACCTCTCACTGAAGCTCTCAGAAACTGAAGATTTCATCAGAGAGGAAACTTCTAGTCTTATTTGTCTATAAGTTCAATTAAAACAGGTGGAAGAATGTTTTTAATCACTTATTACATACTGTATTGTAAGTATCCCTCTTTTAAAGACTAGCTAAAGAGACCACATAGACTAAAACATCACTATGTACCATTTTAATTTAGAACAGAATATTATTTAGTACTTAGTTTATTTTTTATCTCTCAGGAAACAGTCCTAAATACTAGATAATCACAGAATCATAGAATGGTTTGGGCTGGAAGGGACCTTAAATATTACCTAGTTGCAACCCCCTCATCATTGGTGGGGACACCTTTCCATAGACCAGGTTGCTCAAAGGCTCAAACACTTTCAGGGATGGGGCAAAAGCAACTTCTCTGGGTAACTTGTTCCAGTGCCTCACCACGCTCACACTAAAGAATTTGTTCCTAATTACTAATAGTTTTAGATTTTAATAATTTAAAAGCAGGAAGTGTCTTCTTTGTTTAAATTGTGTGCTAGAGGCTTCAGTTGTGAAAAAGCTCCGTAGAATAAATGGAATATATTTTTGTCTTATTAAGACTCTTAGGACCATTTTTAATCTTCGCAGGATGTGGTGAAAACAAATGATGCTTCTATTCCTAAAGCTGCTAGAAGAGGAAGAAAAAGAAAGGTAACAATATCTTTAATTACTTCACCTTACTCAGTTTTTATGGATGTGATAATACTGGATGTTATTTTCATTAACAACGCATAACGTGTAAGTCTGACACCCTTATCCCCTTTTTCAAGCATCTGAAAGATTTGGAGGAATGAAAGTTTTCCCAGAGTGTTTTACAAGTCTTAATTCTTTTTTAGCTTGATGTAGAATATGGAGTCCCCATCTTTCCCAAAAAACTCATTACAAATAAGAAATAAGACATAAATTGTTGCTAAACTACTAATAAAATAGGCTGTGTTGAAGATCTGAAAAATTTGTTTTAACATCTTAATGACACTGAACACCTGAAATACTCCCCTTCTTCACAAATTTGTAATTTTGTGGTCTCTACAACCTGGGAGAATAGAGAGTTACTTTGAAAGAGGCAGTTCCAGCTGCTTGCTCAGGATATGCCAGCCTTAATGTTCTAGTGATCACACAGCAAGCCAGATCAGAGCACTGACTCAACTAAAAACTAGAATTAAGTGGGGCAGATCTTAATTTTGTGTTTGAAACAACTTAGCTTCTAAAGTTACAGCTGACAGTAGGGATTGGGGATGGATGAGTGTGAAGTATCTGTGGCCTTAGTATGTTTGTCACAGAAAAGTAGCGTGCTGTACCTGTACTCTAGTTGTCCTTTATCCAGGACACTAAGTTCTTGATTAAGTTTTCTCAAGTTAGGATTGGAGAAAGTGAAATTAGTAATACTTAAGTATAATCTGTTCATAAGTTTGGACACTTTTTTGTGTGTACAAGCGATAGCATAATAACGTGTTTCTAGAAGTTTAAAGGTGTTTGTTTGAAAAAGTAATTGAAATATTGGTGCCATGTGTTTTTTCATGTGTGAAATTCATTCTTCAAATTAGTCTGAAAAACAAGCTGAAGCTGAGGAAGCAGCAGCAGGGCCAGCAACAACTACTCGGCCAGTATCTCCAAAAGTAAGCCCCAAAAGAGGAAGACCAGCAGGTAACTTCAGAAGAGTGATTTAATTTTTTTCACCACAGAAATATTTTAGCAGAATTAGTCAGGGAGTTATCTCCTTCCCCTGAAGTATTACAAAGTGTTTTTTCATGCTAAAGGCAGATTTTGCTATTAGGTTGTAGTGAGAAAACACTATGAGTTCAGGACACGAAAGGATCAAAATTGCTAGCACTAATGCTTAGTCTTCTAAATTAAAGACTGGTTGGTTTGAGGTGCAAGTATTACCTTTAGAATAGGTCAGTCAGGGCAACAAAAAAAAAATGAACTAAAAGCTGAAGAGACTTGTTTAAAAAGATGTTTAAGATAGTGTGTGTAGACTGATAGGCAAATAGAAAGAAACTCTAACTGATTTTTTTAAAACTTTTTTTAGAACCATTTGGTGATAATTCTGTACTGCCTGTTTCTTTCAAATTACTAATAATCTATTGTCACTTTTATGGTAAGCTTGCAGATATTCTTGATCACTAATTACTACATCGCAAGACAGTTCTTGCAGCAGTTAAGTACTTTGTATGAGCACCTAGTCAGGGAAGCTAATAATTTGTAGTCCTCTGTGTCTGCTGACAATGTAAAAATAGTGGAACCACAATTTAATAGACTTAATTACTTTTGCCATGGAACTTGTGAGAAAATTAAGTATTCATTCACACCCTCTGCCATTTCATTACATGCACAAAATATGCATTTTTAATATTTGAGGTTTTAGCTTTATAATTTTTTGCTGGTTTTCACTAACTACTGTCTGTCAGAGCAGGAGAGGATCTATAAGAGATGCTTTGGCTTCCTTTATAGAAAGTGTACCATGCAGCCTTTCCTGCTTTGACAGGATGCTTAGCAGTGCTCTGTGCTAAGACCAACAAGAATTTAAACACTGAGTATTAGGTTTCCTGACCACATAGTCATTGTGGTATTGGACAAGCATTTGAGGTACATAAGTGGCAAGGAGGCAGGTTGTCTTACTGCTAACAATATGGTGAATCTGAGGAAATGGAAGAGGTTTGATCTGCACTGTAGTGTGGTGATAGAACTTTTTGACAGTGGTTGTTAGCCTGAAAAGTGGTGGAAGCCCCATGATATGACTAAAAATAGTGGACAAGTTATATAAATGTAGGTATAAGTAACTGCTGTTCATTCTCTGATTTCAGGTTTCTCATTACCTAATTTAAGACTCACGTTAGTTATGCAACATGTGAAATCGCAACTGCATAGATTGCAAAAAGCACAAGAATTCGTAGATGGAGCCTGTGGCTAAAAGACATCAAAGTTTTAAATTCACCAGTCAGCTAACAAAACTGCCAACACTTTGACTTTTCAAAGAGATCTTGATTAAGTTTGGTACCCAGTTAGCACTTGCATTCTGTACAATAACGAAGTTAGGGTTAGTATATTTTGATTTAAGTGTGTCTTACGTTGGTTGAGTAAGTACCTTCCCACATAGACAAGGAACAGATGATGGCTGTGGACTAACCTGTTGTTTCTGTATAACTACTAGCTTCTGAAGTAAAAGTTCCAAAACCAAGAGGAAGACCCAAGTTGGTGAAACCATCGTGTCTTTCAGAGGGTGACTTGTGAGTTTTTTCTCAATATAAAGCTTCTTCATTGTCAGCTGTGTTGCTCCTTATGTTAAGACTTCAAAATTATTACTCAGTTCCTGACAGGTTTTTGCCTGTCTGTTAGTATTCAGTATAATATTGTTATAATAATTCAGTATAATACTGTTAGTATTCAGTATAATTTGCTGTTTGTGTAGGTATTTATATAATAAAGAATAATTCAAGGAAGGGCATTTCTGAAACAGGAGACAGGAGATCTTAATCTTCATAACTTGTCAAATCTTTACAAAATTCCTTATATGATTGTATGCTGATTGAAGAGGAAAGATACTTATTAAGAAAAAATACAACCTCACAGAAAAATAAAAATGATTTTCTTTTCTTACATTTTTGTTTCAGAAATCTATTCTGATGGAATTGCAACACTGTTACCTACCTGAATTTTGGTTTTGCCTTCTTCAATTCTTTTGTCAAGTCCAGTGCTTTTATTAATTCAGGGAAAAGTTGAACATAGATTTAGTTTTCTATAAATTGGCAGATGCACAGTTTTGGAATATGAACAACTTAAATAAGTATACTTTATAAATCTAGTTTACTGTGTATGCACACAGTCCTGCAGATCCATCTGTGTGTTGAGAATCTACTGAGCATGAACTTCTAGGGTTTGGATCTATGCATTAAGATTAGTGTTAGTTTCATTAGGCCTTCCATACTGGTATTTGTTTGATGGGCTTTTTCCCCCTCGCAAGTAGTGGGTTTTAATTTTAGATAAAAAGTATTTTTTGAAGAGTCATTAAGTGAACTGAATAATTTTTACTATTCTGTGGTTAAAAAGACCCAGCTTCCTGAGTTAGAATGTCGTTTTTTTAAGTCACTATAGATAATGGATGTAATGCCTAAATACTCTTTTTTTTTTTAGTGTTAATGAGGAGGAGAAGGCAAAGAAAAAAGGACCAGAAGAAAAACCCAAAAAGCAAGGGAAAAAAGATGAGGAAAGTCAGAAGGAAGAGGAGAAATCAAAGAAAGAATTTGATAAAAAGGAAGGAAAGAAAGAGGCTGAACCAAAAAGGAAAAATGTTGCAAAAGTGGGTTCTGCATCGGCTTCTGATTCTGAAGATGAAGGAGAAGAACAAGAAGGGGACAAGGTATAATTTTGCTTTCCTGATAAATTTATTATGAAGGAAAGTAGTATCACTGAAGATCTTTCTTCAAGTTAGTGTTAGATCTTATTAAAGATTGGAGTCCTGTGGCTGGCTTACAGATATATGGAATAAAAGTTTCAGAACTATATTTTTCTAAGAAAAGCATCTTTTCTGAGGCTTTTCTCTTTTTTAACAGAAGGTTTAAATGTAGCAATCATTTATTTTGTCAAAAGGCTCTTTTTTTCTTTAGTCTATGTTCCTTGGATGACGGATGTTGTTTTCCTTGGGTCATCTGGAAAACATGTGGCTTGAAATCACATTTTTGAAAGGTACAAGACTGTCTCAAACCAACAGCTTGTAATGTTTTCGTTTTTCTGGAGGGCTTAATATTGCCCTCCAATGAAAAGAAAAAAAAGTGAAAGAACTAATGAAATTGTGTTTAGTTTCAGGGAAAGTTTTTGTCAGGTTGCTCCATGGAATAGCGTTATTTCAGAGAAACTTAGTGTGGGTAGATTCATCTGTTTGCAGAAACAATAATTTAATAATCTCACTTTTCTCTTTCCACTCATAAAATGCCAAATGAAAACAGAAGAAAAAAGGGGGAAGAAACTTCCAGGCAGCTCACAAAAGAAATATTGTAAGAAGCCATCTGGAGAGAGATGTAACAGAAAGAAAGCGTAAGCAAGAGGAACAGACAGAATCTGAATCGTGAGTATATTTTAACATGTGATAGCTGCAAGTTGCAGGTATACTTTGAACCTAGCAGGAGGCAAAACTTCTGAGAAACTTTCAAACAGGTTTGCACTGTGTTCTGCTGTTCCCCTTCCCCTTTTTGTTGTTCTATCTTAACTTCTTTTTGGAGGGGAAAGTAAAAAGCTCCTCAATCCAACATGTTCTATTGTGGGAGGATGGGAAGAATTGAAGGTAGAAATTAAGTGATGTCAGTCTTTCAGTGATTTAGAATCTCTAGCAGAAGACAACTGGTGGGTTCTTCATCGAACTAACTTAAGAATATCCATGTAAAAAACTGTTCAGGACAGCCATATATTTTTCTTACTAATTTTTAGATTAGAGTGGCAGGAACTGGTAGGTCCTGTTAATCCATGGTTATGGATTTTTGATGAGGTGTGGAATGCATAGGTTATCAGGAAAACATTCTTCTGTCTGACAGCTGGAGCATATGCTGTCACATAGGACAAGAGAAAAAGAAATAAGTACTCCAGCATTGCAAAGCCAGTTGACTAATACTAAAAACAGACTGCATTTGGAAGATGACTTACCACAAACGAATCAAGCATAAGAATGGAGAGAAGATCCTGCCAGAAATTTGGAGGGTAGGACAGTAGGAAGATATCTGACTCATTTGCAAGAGCTATTCTGCAAATGAGTGAAGAAGCTGCACCACAAGAGCTTGATGTTCCCATCCCCACCATTGGTGGGAGGGTAGAAGAAAGGGAGAACAAGGTAAAAATTCGGAGGAGAGAAAGAGGATAGTCCTCTTTGCCTGTAACAAAAAAATCTTTTATTTTTCACATTCATTAACAAAAATCTAGTTTGTTTGGATATTTTCTTTTCTCCAGTGTTCCAGCCTTTTATCTTCTTCTTCCATCACTCCTCTGGAGACCTAACATAAATACTTTACTTGCTTGTAGCAAACCTGAGTGAACTTGCCTTAGCATCTTAGTAGCCTTTAGTATATCACTGTTTAACTCTGACACGTGCTGATCTGGTTTTAGTAATCAAACTGTCATATATTGATTTAGTTGTTATAACCAAATTTCTGCTTTTAAATAGCTGTCATATTTTTTGCATTGGAGGGTACATAGAGTTTTGTTTCAGTAAGATAAAGGAGAAGTAGTTAGTGAATGCATAATGAATTTAATTATAGTTGATGACTCATACCACAAAACTCAACATTGATAAAAAGTAAAACTAATATAGGCTGATATGTGTTTTGATTACTTTGTTTATCAGCATAGTTTCCATTTTCTGGTGGCTACTTCGTTAGTATTTATTTAGTTAAGGTGCTTTGTACGCTATTCAGTACATATGCAGTGTTTAGCTGTACTGTTGAGAGTGTGCTGCCAGTTGAAGTAGACAAGCTTCGTGTACTTTATAAAAGAGACATGAAAGATAAGACATGCAGGCATACATGTATTTTGTATGCATATTAGTATGACAGAAAGAAAATTAGTCACAGGACATTTAGTCATGAAATGCTGAAATACCTAAATTCAAAAAGAGGCATTTAAATTCCTCAGTAAGACAAAATTGAGGAATTGCTGAACAGAAGTTCGTGGTCTTCTCTGAGTAAAAACTCAAAAGCTTGTCTCAAAGATTTCTGCTTGTCTTCATCCTGTAACTGAGATGGAGACAATTTTTTTCTTGTTTTTATTGTGTCGTAGCTTTATTTTTAGTGATATAATTGGAGAAAGATCCAGGAGGTTTCAGTGCACTTGTAATAAATCTTTTTGCTTTATTACTACTTCCTTCAAGAACTTTTAAATTACTACTGATACATTAAATATGTATGTAGTATGTAAGATATGTATAGTTAAAATTAATTATTTGAGAAAATAGGAACTGATTGTGATTAATTGATCTCTCCATAAATAATGTGTGGCAATGGTAAATAATTTTACTCCTTTTGTCATTATAATAAAAATATTTTCTTTCTCCATATGTTAATTCAGTTTAATGCCATTTTACCAATTAGTATGTGCAACAAAAACCAAAATACAGTTTGGAAATTATTTTTTTTTAATCCTTTAATTTGCAGCTTCTAGAAAAAAAACCTGTGGGTATGTAGGATTTATCAGCAGCATTTTAGCTAATTAATTTTTGTTAGATTGTTTGTCCTTGAAAACCAGAGTCTGGCTCTGTGGTTTTTACATGCTAATGCTTTACTGAGATAATACCTCAAAATATTGCATTTCATCCAAAAACTTGGGAAAAAAAAAGCAGGTTTTACAACATTGTAAAAATATTTCAACATTTTTGATAGGCAGAGTAAAGAAGAAGGCAAGAAAGCAGAAGTTAAGAAGATTGAGAAGAAGAGAGGTTAGTCTTAAGAATCTGAACAGTACTTTTTGGTCATTCTATATTTTGAATGGAATTTCTTCCTGGGTAAGATAATGTACTGTTGAGGGTGGCTGTGTTTTCTCTGTCTGAGATGTTTGATCCATGATGCTTCTTTCAGGTCTGTGAAACAGTGCATTTTTGTCCTTCCATGTTCTTTCTGCAGTGCAGAAACAGGTCTTTGCTATTCTGACTTTACTGTCATTTGAGCTTTTAAACTTCAATCTCTTCTGTTTGTGAACATGAAAAAAAAGCTCTTATTCTTTGGTATAAATCACTTCAGTTATTCCTGTCATTTTTTCCTTTCTGTGTTTTCGTAACACAATACGGTGAAATACCTCTTGAAACTATTTAGATACTACCTGTCACTAAATAGGAGGCTTACATTCAGATTATGGTGGTCTTGTCTGTTAACCCATGCCTGCAGACTGAATATGGGTTAAGTATTTTTCAGTACTCCCGTCTTTGAGGGGGTTCCAAATCACTGGCTGTAATTTGTAGTATAGTACAGATCCAGTGTCATGGACTCCAACCAACCCAATGTCACGGCAAGAGGGGAAATAAAAACTATCCAAACGCCATTCCAAGAAAAATTTGACTTAAAGGAAAATGTTTGCTTGCATTATTGTTCAGAATGCATACCAAACCCAAACAGGCATTCAGCATATGAATTAGGGAACACCATGTTCATTCGTCTTTCGCACTTACTGACGCATATGTACTGAGAACATTTTAATTAGATGGATTTGAATTGTAACTTGAATCACGACCATTTTGCTGAAAACAAACCATCAATATCCAGGTGTCCTGACATAGAAGGTCTTCCAGCTGTGCAACTCTTAATATTTATTGAAACTTCTTGTTAAGCTGGCCTACAATTAGAGGGTGATAGCTGTGTTTTGGAATAGGATATTCTTTTCACTTGTAACTCCTAAGGAGAAAACTGTGTGGGTTGCCAATAATGTTCAGTTTTGAAAAGCTGTGTACTTTTTTTCTGATAGTAAGCCCTGTGGCATATTTATGTGTGTACCTGCATTTAGGATGCCTGCCTATTTTCTTCTGCAGTCTGTATGAGGTTCATACTTGTGGAAACATTTCTGCAAAAACAAAACTGATGTGATTAACAAATATTCATGGGTACTATTTTTAATCTTCAGAAACTTCAGTGGATTCTAGGCTTCAAAGGATACATGCAGAAATAAAGAATTCCCTGAAAATTGATAATCTTGTAAGTATGTATTTTTTTTAACTGATTTATGTGTCAAATTCCGCTAGGAAATACTTGGCCTATATGCTTGTTTTTAATTAATACCCTGAAAATGTAAGGAATTTTTTCAATTTGAAAGATAACTGCTGCTTAAATGTGGTTACTGTGGGCAGTGAAAGATGAGTGTCAGCAAATGAAATCTGTTTTGTTTGAAAATAGTTTATAATAAATTATGTACCAGAAATGTTCAGACAGAATTATGTCAAACAGAACATCAGATCAGCTTGCTGAGCCATGTGGAAACATCAGGACATTGGATGTAGTAGTGGCTGACTTCCTAATGCAAGAGATTAGGGTTTCAGTCCACTGACTCCACTCACTGTCAAGGGAAATCTGCCGCTTGCTGGGGATTCAGATTTGAAATGTTACTGACAGATGTTTGAGGCTTTCTGGCCTGCGGGTTATCTCTGTTGGACACCAGTGATACAGTCAGGGGACACTTGGAAAGTGTCAAGTGTGATTGTGTGAGTCTGAGTGTGATGGTAAAGGTACAGAGATCCAGCTGGGGATCCCCTTATTGAGGAAAAAACTTGTGAAGGAATGGATAGGTGTCCTAGGAGGTGGCAGGATCCACCCATAAGTAGTGCTGCCATGAGGCTTGCCAACCTGGTTAAATAGCATCAAACTTGGAGTGGTAGCAGAGGAGGAAGTGGTGGAGCAGGGTGGCAATCAGATGTAAACAGATGTCCACAGGGTAATGTAAACTGACCTTGTAATCAACAGAACTCCTTTGCAGAAGAGGACTGAAGTGACATGACCACAAGCATCAGCACATGGAATGGCAACCCAGCATAGTGAGGAAAACTCATAATCTTTCTGGAGCATCAGCACAACTCTCTTAGGGGTGTTTGTCTCGGTTTGAAAGACA
>VZRM01008741.1:0-49814 GCA_013397955.1 Grantiella picta
GCCCGCCGCCGCAGCGCCCCCTGGAGGGCTCCGGGCGGCCCTGCAGGCCGGGATGCCGGCGGGCGGCGTGTGGGGATTGAAGCTGGCCTGGGCAGGCTCTGCGGGGACGGCAGGGAGTCACGGCATCGCTCAGGCTGGGAAACGCCTCTGGGATCATCGGCCCCAGCCTGTGACTGAACTCCACCGCGTCAATTACATCATGGCATTGAGTGCCACGTCCAGGCTTTTCTTAAACACCTCCAGGGGCAGTGACTCCAGTGCTTCCCTAGGCAGCCCATTCCGATGTCTAATCACGCTTTCTGTGAAGAAATTCCTCCTAATGTCCAACCTAAACTTCCCCTGGCACAGTTTGAGGCCATTTCTTCTTGTCCTTTTTCTTGTTACAGGAGAAGAGTCCGAGCCCCACCTGGCCACAGCCTTCTTTCAGGCAGCTGTATAGAGCAGTGAAGTCCCCTGAGCCCCTTTCCCTCCCGGCTAAACACTCCCAGCTCCCTCAGCTGCTTCTCACAGGACTTAGGCTCCAAACCCTTCACCAAATCCATCACCCATCTCTGGACACGTGCCAGCATCTCAATGTCCTTCCTGAGCTGAGGAGCCCAGAAGGGCACACAGAACTGAACGTGTGGCCTCACCAGTGCCGAGTACAGGGGGGCAGTCACTGAGTCAGCCTTCATGCTGTGGGCAGGGACACCTTCCACTGGACCAGGATGTTCAAGCCAGTCTTGAACATTTCCAGGGTTGGGACACCCGCAGCTTGCCTGAGCAATCTGTTCCAGTGCCTCACCACCCTCACAGTAAAGACTTTCTTCCTGATATCTAATGTAAGCCTTTGTCACCCTGAGATGCCAGGGTAGCTGATCTGTGCTGGTGCCTGGTGTGTGTCCCACAGTGGGCACGGAGCGCCTCAAACGGACCCACTCATGCAAAGCTGAAGGGTCCAGCCATCCGGGCCAATCGCTCAAGGCATGGAGTCCCAGGGCTGCCGAGGAGGAAAGGGACTCCTGGGGATGGAACCTGAGCAGGGTCACCCAGATCTGGTGGACCACAGCCATGTCTCCTCAGGGTTTGGGTATAACCAGGGATGGAGGAGCTTCAGCCTCTATAGGCAAGTGCCAGGGTCTGAACGTTCTTTAAAGTAAAAAAAGCATTTATTCATGTTTAAATTTATTGTATTTTGTGCCCACGTGATCCTGAGTAACAGGAACTGAGTCAGAGCATAATTTACTTCCCCCATCCTTTTCAGCAGACTCTCCTCTTAAGCTCTTGTTTCTTTCAAAAACTTTTGTTCAAGGTCGCTGATGCCTTAGTGAAGACAAATTTAGATCTAAAAAGCCTCCCTGCTGTCACTTGCATTTCTGTTTGCTGCCTCAGGATGGAAGACAGCAAATGATTTTGTTCTTCGCATGAGCATTTTATGGATTTAATTTTGTCTCAGTGAGCTCAAATGAGGAGCTAGCCAACTGTCTTACCAAAGAGTTGTAAAGGTGCATCCTGTGCAGCTATTTCTCTGCCAGTTGCTCTGTGGATAGTGACAGAGAAGACTCATCAAGCCTGATGAATGTGGGCTCAGTGGTACACTGGGCTGGAAACCCCCAGACCTCTTGGGCAGCCAATATTTGACAGTGCCAACATGTTGCTCCCCTCCTAACTCCTTCAGCCCCGCCACAGAGCCTGACTGGTCTGTAACAAGCAACAATTCATGCCAGTGATTCATGGCTGGCACTGAGTTTTTCTGGACTTCTGTGAGTGACTAGGAATATGAAGAGCCAAGTGGATCAGTACTGAACATGGTGGGCATGTGCACCTGCTGGCTGGCTCCTTGTATGCTCATGACCCCCGCCTGGTTTCATCCCGTCCCTTTGGAAAGCTCTTAAAGACTGACATATTTCGTAGTGTCCAGCCCTCTCAAAGATTGCACAGGTTGGCAGGCATGATTTATAGCTGTCATGTGTTGTCAGCTAGGAAACAGAAAAAAATACACCCACCACACAAATCAAACTGGCACTTCTTTGCAATAGCTATGACTATATGCGTCAGGTTTCCTATGTTGTGATATTTAAATGTCTACATTCTGGTACAGGAACAAAGCCACATTATTGCTTAGCCATATTTTAATTTAATGAGATGGATGCTTGAAATTAAAATTCTAATCAGCTTTTAATATTAATTTCTCAACAAGGAGTTGCACCTACTTTTTCCAACGTCTTACGTACTAGCTAAGAAAAATGTTGCTCTAAAAAGAATTCCTGATGCCATTTATGGTCTTGTTCACAAAGCTCTAATTATAAAATGCCTTGAGGAAATAAAAAGTATGCTTCTAAGTTGAACTTGTTTATTGATGAGCTCTTACACTCTTCGTATATACCGATGTAATTGTAAATTCAAATAGGAAGTTTGTGGAATTTAATAATTTACCAGTGCACACTGCAATATAGCAATTCCAGTAAGAATTAGGGGTCATAGGTTATTTCCACATGCCCGGTGTCCCTGTACAGCTGTCTTCTCCTGGGACAGTGGTGCACAAAGTAAAGTTTCTCCAAGATAGAAGAGACAACCAAGGCAGTGAGTGAGCTAGCCATTCCAAAGAATCCTACAAAGCTCCCTTTACTTCCATTATTTTTGTGCTAAGGTTACTTAGTCCATTTGTACTATAAGCAACTTCACCCCATTCCTTTCCTGATTCTTATTACTGTCATTCCAACATTTCCTGGCTTAGGAAACAGTTTTAAACTCTTTTTCCCAACCACAAAGACATGACACCTAAAGATTTCTTGAAAACTTTTAATCACTATTTAATCTGCAGTTTTTGAATAACATATCATTAATGGACCAATTAGATGAATGACGAGAGAGCATCTGAAATTCTGTCTCATTATTATTGTTGTTATCTGAATAAGGATGATGTAGGAGCCTAGGCGTAGAAGACCTACTTTTAGTTGTTGTGTGGGTGCTGAATTTTGAAGATTCAAGCATCCTTTCTTATTCTCAAATAAAGAACATTTCAAGGGAGGAATAATGATACAACAAATTATGTTTAGGATAATTGTATCATCATTTTACAGAAGGCTGCCAATGACTAATCCACTATCTTGTAAATATCGGTATATACCAGTTAATTTGAGAGAGAAAGCAGTTAATTTTACCTCCCACCATGTTCTTAAAAGTCCTCTCTGGTTTTATAATTTAAAAAAGCTAATGACATCACCTACAATTTATGATAAATGGGAAAAATGTGACTGTGTACAATATGTAAATACTATAACAGATATGCTTCAATTAATATGTGATAGAACTCTCCGGGTACTGAGAACCTTCAAAATATTTAGGTAATATTTGGCAAACTAAGGTGCCAGTGTTAATGTGTTATTTTGAGTACCTTGCCTTCCTAAAATGACATCTCCCTCAATGTGTATTTTGGTCCTCCAGGAAAATTGTAAGAAATATTCTGTGTTAGCTGCTTTCAGAAGATGTTAAAAACAAAGAGCATCAATTGATAAATAACAGTTCAGAAGGCAGAAAAGGTGATTTACCAAATGTTGACATCTTACTGAGTGCCTTTATTTTGTTTTCTTTTGGAAATGGAATGAAATACATGAATAAAGGTGGAAGAGTTTATATAGCCAGTCCTGAATACTGAAGTCAGTGAGAGAATGCTGCTCATTTCTTTGGTTAACTGTCAGTCACCCAACTCAAGAGGTGTTAATAATCCTACTGAGCTGGTAAGGTTCAAGTCATGCTTAATATCAGTAAGTAGCTTAAAAAAAACCTTGATCCTAAATAAACAAGCTAAAGCAGTTTAGAAAATCCTCAAGTGATGGGCCTCAAGGGACATGGGAGAGTGCCCATGACTGCATCACTGGAGGTTTTCAAGATGCAGTTGGACAGGGCACTAAATAATTTCACCTAGGCTCTCCTTCTCATGAAAGGTTGGACCAGATGATCTCTAGAGGTCTTTTCCGACCTGGGCTATTCTATGCTTCTGTGGCACATGCCACACAAGAGCTGTAGCGAATGTACGTAAAATGTAGAACTGCAGTATGAAAGTATGCTAGCTTAAAACCTGTTTTGAACATACATCATCTTAAAATGTTTCAGAATTGTTCCCTGATAGAGTACGTGCAGACTGATACTTTACATCAAAGATACGTTGAGTACAAAGACATGAGAAAGGAGAGGAGGCAGGAGGGGAGAGAAGGGAAGGAGGAGGTTTCAGCTCTCTCATGCTTGAGTTGCCTTGCCCAAACAAGACACAGCAAAAAGGAGCTGCTTATCTTAAGACATCCTGCCTCAGAACCCCAAATAACTGAAAAAAAGCCCATGATTTTCCACCTTCGGCTCCTCCTGACATACTCACAATGACAGTTAAGAAAGCTCTCAAAATCGAGCTTAACTTTGAGTTGACCCAAAAATTCCTTCTCAGTTATTGAGTTAGCTGGCTAATTGGAGTTCAGTGATATCCCAGGCAATACAGAAGTAGCAAGACTTGAGTTGAGCTATATGTATATACCTGATTCAGCAGACTCTTACCCAAAATTCAGGGGTTATCAATTTATTTTCATCAGGAGAGGAAACAAATGGAAGAATTGTTTATTACTTTGATAATGTGCTTATTATAAGAAATTACAAAAAGCTACCTTTTAAAGACACCAATATTCAAACAATAGCACAATGAGTTGGTTTATAGACCCAGATCTCCTTTAGTCAGTGTTTTGCCCAAAAATGTCTGTTAGGCTTTTGATCAAGGTCACATTATTCACAAGCAGGACCATGAAAATCATCATAGGGCTTGGACACCTCTCTTATGAAAAAAGGCTGAAAGATTGAGGATTTTCAGCCTGCAGAAGATAAAGGTCCATGATACCTTATTTCAGCCTTTCCATATGTAAAGAGAGCTTATAAGAAGGATTGAGAGAGACTTTTTACAAAGGCCTGTAGTGTCCAGACAGGGAGCAGTGGTTTTAAACTGAAAGAGAGCTGATTTAGATTGGATATAAGGAAGAAATTTTTTAACGGTGAGGGTGGTGAGATACAGGAACAGATTGTCCAGAGAAGACGTGGATGCCTCAACATAGTAAGTGTTCAAGGTCAGGCTGGATGGGGCTTTGAGCAATCTGGTCTAGTGAAAGATGTCACAGCCCATGGCAGGGGAGTTGAACTAGATGACCTTTAAAGGTCCTTTCCAATCCAGATCATTCTTTGGTTCTGTGGTTCTGCAACGCTGTGAGTGTCCAGAAGATCACTGTTGTTCCTTTTCTTTCATTCTGTATTGTTTCTTCAGCATGCCTCATTCTGCCAGACACACACTTCTCTGGAACACTACCTAGTGAAACTTCTTCCTCTCTTCATTTCTATTTCTCAGCGTTTTCACATGGTTTTTTGTTTGTTTTGCGCTATGGTTTGTATCTGTGTTCTGATTGGAGATGGCATGGTTTCAGCCATTTGATTTCTTAAGGCAGCTCTATGGTTCCTTAGGGGAGCTCTATATTTTCTTATAGTCATCACAAAGGAAAGAGAACAGTTGTATGTTGCAAGTTTAGTGAGATTTATTCAAATCCACAATGTGTTGGGGAAGAACCAGGGAAAACAATTTTTCACCTTTCTCTTTTTTCTAATAGGTATCTGTTAGAGAAAAATATGGAAATTTGGGTTTCTCTTGACAATATGACTTAATTAATTTTTAGCATTTTAGCCACTGGATGTCGCTAATGCTCACAGAAACATAGAAAACGGTGCACTTTTTCCGAAAGGTAAAAAATTATTTAAAGAGCACAAGATTTGAAGGAGAAGCATTTCTATCTGAAATGGGGGCAAATTTTATTCGTGTGCAGTAAGCAGAGATCTGGGTTGACTTGCCAAGTTCTGTTGAACTTGATGACTTTTCAGGTGGCAAACAGATCCTCTGTTATAATGTTCTGGGGAACAAAGCCTGCAAAGTTGCTTTCAAAGCTCAGGTAAGAGGCATGAGCTAACCAAGCTGGAAGAGAAGGTCATCATGGGAAAATGTATGTGTGAGTTGGGGTGTATAGATCATGGATTTTGCACATAAGTGTGTACTTACACACGTGCAGCCCACATAGCAACAACACGAGAGAGGAAATAATGAATAAGACTCAGATGTGCCATTATTGTATAAACCAATTAAGAGGAAAAATGTACACCTGAGGATTTTAATAAATGTATTTTAATATGGCAAAGCATCTTCTGGCCTGCTTCACTACCGAGGTGCCATCAGTGCTGTGCCTTTTACACTGCAAATCTTGAGCACAACATACCAAATGACTTAATGCTGTCATGATTTTTGCATTAAATTAGCAAGCCCTAAAATACCTGTTACACATGTGTGTAGGACTTCTAGACTTCTCTTCAAGAAATCCTAGAGAGCAATTTCTACTTATGCAGTGCATATGCCAGATATCAGACATACCCCAGCTGCTTCAGACTTGCTGTGAATGTAGAGATCAGCTGTGCAGCCGCCGTGCAAGGGACGCTGCCTGCTGCAGTCCCCACAGGTGTTTGGTCAGGTCCATTGGCCTCAGACACATTCCTTTGGACTGGAATGCCACCAATCTCCTGACATAGCCAGTCAATGTTCTCATACACCACCAGCCATCTGCCAGGGGATGCCTGATTTCTAGAAACTGCAGAAAAATAACCAGACTCTGCTTTTTCTAAATGCAGGAAGGAAAATAGGGCATGCCCATCAAAAAATGAAACTATGAGCAAGAATACAGAGATATTTTACTATAGATTTACTCAACAACACTATAAATACAATATAACCATTTCAGTCTGGAAAGTGGCCTACATTTTAAGGCAAGTTGCCTTTATTCATAAACACATATTTAATCTAATTGTCATTTCAGTCTTTGGGTTTTTTTGCTACCTCTGTTTTAAATACTATTATTTTTTCATTTGTCCACTGTCAGTTCCTTCCATTTCTGTTTTGAAGTTTCATTCTGGTTTCTAAGTTGTAGTCATATGAACGTTTTTTTGCTTATTAAAGCCCAGGCACAACTGAAAGTGATAGTGGCAGTATATTCAAGATGTCAATTTTAGAGTATGGGTTACAAAAAAAACTCAGGCGGACTTTAACGAGGCTCAGTGTACTAACCACCTTGGTACAACTCTTATGACTTCAGATGGATTATATTAACAGAATAAAAATTTAGTTTCTCACTGTGTACATAAAGACCTGCTGAGCCATGAGGCACCATCAGTCAATGGGAGCTGAACACAGGAGAGACATCTGTGTTTTAAAGGGACTTGATCATTCACAGACAGCATATCCATGGCTCTCTTTCATCAATGCTAGGGCCAAGGACAGATGTGCTATTAGTTTCTTTGTGGGACTGCATCTGGGTCTAAGGCCTTGTGGAACTGAAACTTAAAATCTCAGCTCTGACATTGTTACTTTTTGATCAGAGGCAATGCACTTACTCTTTACTTGTCTCCATTCCTGTACATTTTTTAAAATTACTCTGCACAGCTAGAAACTTTAAGTGACATTATTAAAAAAATCCTAAAAGAAAAGTACAAAACCCCCTAAAAATAATAATTCTAAACTTTCTTTAAGTTAAGCTTATCCAAAGGTTCAGAGAAACCTGTCTTTTAGGAGAAAAGTTGTATTTATTTGGAATTAAGTTTGTCTGTTCTTACCAGGATGCTGTCAGGCTGCATCATTTTTTTTCTGAGAAGAGTTCTTAATCCTCATGCAGATGGGAAGTAACAATAAACACCATCTGCTGCAAATTAGGTTACTCTCTTAGCAACGAGTGAGATCAGGCTCTGTCTCAGCCTCCCATTTTCTGCGCTGAAGTACACACTGCCACTACAGCCTGAAACAGCAAGTGATCAGAAACGAAGTGGAAATAAGAAATGAAACATCTTTCTTACTCCCCTCCTGGCAAGATCTTTCCAGTCCCTGACAACCCCACCGTTTTATTGCTGTATGCCAAAGAGGCCAAAATCTGCACATCACCCCATCTCCCTCTGGCTCCCAGCTTCTCCTGTGGGAGTGGGAGCAGCATCATGAAACACCAGCTATCTGTCGTGACTGCTAGGTGCTGGGAGCCAGCCCAAGAAGTAAATAGGATCAGCAGGGGAGGGCCATGTATCAGTTAAGAGTGGATTTAAAGCTGTCTGCTGCTGGCAGAGCTCACAGGGAAGAGGGCCAGTGAGACACTCTACCTAACTTCCCCTGGCAGAACCCATTCCCTGACGTGACTGCGCCGTGGGTGCCATTCGCCTCCCCATCAGCCTTCTTCTCCCCAGCAAGCCATCAACCTTCTTCTCCCCAGCTCCACCCCAGGACTTCTCCATGATTACAGCATGTCAACTTGTTTAGGACAGCAGGTGTCAGAGCTGACACTTCTCATTAACGTGGCATGACATCTCTCCACACAAAGATTTCCTGTACTGTGACAAGGTGATTTTGAAAGAGAATTATCTGGGTTTTCCCATTATTTTACACTGTGTGTGATGGACTTTTTCTGTTGGTAATGTTCTCAATGTCTTGACCAGGTTCAGCCAGCTGTTAATTCAAGTGCTTGCAGATCACAGATTCATATGCACTCCTAGAAGATAAAAATCCATGGTATTAGAAGTCATTTAAAGCATCTTTCTGATGCAGCTATTTAAGGAAATGTCATATTTGCCCTCAAATCACCAAAAATACCCTTGTAGTTAAAGGACTCAAATTTGACTTACTACTTTCCCCTGGAAAGTTCTCTCTGCTCCTTATTCAAATATTTGTGGAAAACCTGCACATCTTGACAGTTTCAAGAACTCATAGAAATAATGTTTGTGTCATTCCTTTTCTGTATTTGCCATGCTATGGTTTCCAGTTAACATGCAGGTAGGTGAGTGTTAGCATGATTAGTCATGGGGAACCAACCTTTTTTAATCTGCTCAGAAAATTTTCCTGGCTCTGTACTGGATTTGGTAAATTAACACTTGTGACACTCCTGAAGTTTTAAGACTCAGCTAAATACTAAAAGCCATATAGAATATTAAATGCTTCTATGATACAGCACACTCTCCTGAGCGTGTGCAGTGTGCTCATCAGCTGGTGCTCCTGAGAAGGGTACAGGTCATGAGCACATGTGCTAAACTATCCACATGGCCATGTGCTGGTCCTACAGGCCAAGCACTACAAATCTAATCTACTGATGCTCTGAGGAAATATCTCAGTGTTCCAGACATACAATAGCCTGGAGCTAGTGAGAAATAATGCCAGCTGCCCAGAAATCATAGGCAAATGTGAGAGATCCTTTCATTCTGCCCAAGAAAAATTTTTGAGTGGAAAGAGACCATATCTGAGACATATGGTATCCTGAACTACACATAAGGCTGTGAGTCACTGCCTTTGTCTAATGCTGCACAGATAGAGAGGGGAAAAAACCCAAACCACAAGACTATGATTTTCAATTCTCATTCTCTCTGTAGGGTAGTTTTGTCAGACTCTCACTTAGCCTACCAAATAATTTACACATGGCAATAAATGATTGGACATGAGCTCATATTTTCTGTTGAATCTACCATTTTCTGCTTGCCCTCTGCCATCTAATCTTAACAAATGGCTCTTGTTAGGACACTTGTTCAGCCAAGTGCCTATGACAAAAAAGGTTTTCCTTTGGCCTCAGCTACAATACAGAAAGATATTGTAATTGCAGATGAAATTTTCAATCAGCTAGTCGTATGGAGCTTTTGGTTTAGATAACTTGTAACATTTTGGAGGGATTGCATATTTAAAAGCCATGCTTGAGGCTTCTTATGAATCAGATTCCTACAAGATGGATCACATTCAGCATCTGAAAAGCAAGGCAGGATCAATCATGAGTCATTTATTTAAAAAGTAGGATGTATCTGTGTTTTTCCAGTGGTGTAATTATATGCACTAGGTTAAGAAAGTTCTTTTTATTATAGAGAATTTTTAGCATGCACCCTCCCAAGATATAAGCAAAGGAATTAGCAATAGAAATTACCTGATTGGTCGTTAAGTCCATCCCTTCACAGCAGGATAATCGCTGTGCAATAAAGACCACAAATAGCTCAAATAAACTTAAATTTTTCATGGGGAAGACTAAAGGCAAGATATGACTTCTTTATACAGTTTTAAAAGACTTGTTAAGTGGTCATCATTTGTTATAAAAAGAAGTAAATCTTTGTGCCAGGAAAGCAATGCCCAGCCTGACCCAGCTCTTCAAATGCAAAAACTGTGTTTTCATCTTTTCCGATGTCTTTGAGTTTACAGTTCCTGTGAGATATGGAAGATATGCCATGGAGATTGATTAGAAACAGGAGTGCTAAATATCTGTTCCTCCCTTACTGATCAAGGTTACTGGCATTCTCCACTTTCTGAGAAAATGTATGTTAAACCCATTCTGCAAATCTTGCATGAGGGGCACTGGATATATGGAGTTTTCTGCTGGGGTTCCCCAGACACATGCTAAATGTAAAGATGGAGGGCAGAATGCTGGGGTGCCCACAATATTACCTGTGGCCTTTCTCTAAACTGACAGAGCCAGCTACCCCTGGGTCACCTCACTGTGGGAGTTGTGTTCTCAGTATGAAGGTGGCATTTATGTTAGCTCTCAGTGCTCCCACATGTGCTGCTTGCTGGTAATTTTCATTATAAGGCTCACAATGCAGCACTTGTTTCCTTGAGTTCTTCTTTCACCTCTCTTTGCCATAGCTGATTAGCAGAAGGGACAACAACTGTTTTTCAGTAGTTGGATGAATCCCTGGGGCCACGTACAGGGGATGAGGTGCATGTATTTGACTGACAGTTAGAAAAATTAGGAGAACTTCTCAGGCTGAGATCAGAGTTTCACACCTCCCAGATACAGGGTGCAATCCAGAGATTGGCTGACAGGTGTTTTTGAAAGTGTTGCTAACTTTAAAAGGTTGTGGTATTGAGGAAGCCCCAGAGCATACTGAGTGCTACTTTGCAGTTTAGAATACTTGCGTCTCAGGTAAGGAGAGAAAGAGAGCAAAAACAGAGGAAGAAAAATAATGAAGGAGACAGAGTGGTCTGTTCTTACCAAATAAACCTATATACAGACGCTGCCAAGACACTCAAGAGAGCTGTGTGAAGCATTTGAAGTAATGGAATTACAGGAAATGAACCTGGAAGAGTTACAGGATATCTGAAAATGCTGAAGAAAGTGGATTGAAGACAAGGGAAGGAATAGTTCCTGCTTTGATTAGGGGAGAGACTCATGAGGAAAACAATGAGGCTGTAATACTTTAAGCCTTTCTGAAACTCACATCTAAACTTTTGTTGCTTTCAAAATTCTTGGCAGTGCTGAGTCATCTGGTGCCCTGTGATGACAATTTCCCTTGCTGTTCGCAGTGTGATTCTGCTTGACCAGGTACCTCTAGATCTGCCTCCATTCCCTGATTGGTTTTGTATCCACCTGAAGTCTTGTAAGCTGTATTTAATGTGGCTATAGTAAGTGATTCCCAACTGGGTATGTTGCCATCCTCAGCAATAACATTGTTTGATAAAGACAGGAAAGAGACTGGGAGAATTTTCAAGGTTGAGGTACATTTGAGTAGATATAAATAGACTAAAGCTATCATCACACCTGCCTTTCTTCTCTAAAGTCCTGGAGATCACAGGCTCTAAGTGTTACGCTCAGCAAGGACAGGAGAATACAGAAGAAAGAAACGAGTGCTGCTGGCAGTATAAAAAATACGGGGTTTAAATTTATTTCTGACTCAGAGACCCTAAACCATGACTATTTTGTGCAAGTTGTGAGTTCAGCCGTGAAAGCACCATGGGTCACCTTGCTACAAATAAAACTCACTGCTATTTTCTCCCATTGTCTCATAAGGTACAGCAGGTGAAATTTCAGTTCTGCTTTGCTGTTCCAACTCTCTTACATTCTGCAACATCCATCTCCTAAAATGTTTTCTCTAGTCCCCTCTTTAAATTTAAACTATTTCTAATTCAGGTTCTGGGGTTTTTTTAAGATCATAGCAGTTGCTACAGAAAGTCTGACAGCTCAGCTGGCCCCACGTTCTGTCTTTGATGATGCATAAAAAAATAAGAATATTTAATAAATCCCTGGAAGATACTCTACTGAAATCTATAGATAATACAAAGGTACTCAGATGCCTCAAAGCAAATTAGCAACCTGAGATGTCAAAAAAACTCTTCTTATCCCACAAAGTGATTACAATAGCCTCATTAAGAGACCAAAATACTAAGGCTTACAGTTAGATCCAGCCTCAGCCAGATCCAGTGACTGTCATAGCCATATTCTTAGAAGGACCCTGCCATGTGCCAGACCCTGGATCCTATCAAGCCAGCCTTCTGCAGCAACCACTGCTGTGGAGGATTTAACTGATGATAATTGAAGATCTCTTTCCTTTTGAAGGAAAGACAGCTTGATATGCACTGTAGCACAAGTTGGTAGTGATGCTGGAGCAACAGATGTGTTCTTGTGGGAGGTGGTGGGTTTGCAGCTCCCAGCTCTCTTCTGCAGTGCCCCATGCAAACACTGAGCCCATCAGACTGCTCTGTAAAAGCCCTGGTGAGGCTTGGGAAGCCATTACAGTGTGGGGTGAGGCACTGGAGGTGAGTAAAGAGAACATGGGAGAGGTGGAAAGGATGAAAACAGCCATGGTAAGGGCACTCCCCATGTGGGTAAAGGTAAATGTGCTTATTTTAGGATAACTTAAAGCTCTGAATCCAAGTTTGGCAGGTGGCCCAGTTTTATTTCAGGCCAGCCTTTACAGCAAACATTCACTCCTCACCAGAGAAGGAGGAGAATTTTCTTCACAACATCTGAGCTGACAGGGCCAGCTGGAAGCAGAGAGTGGAAAAGGGAAAGCAGACTTTAAACTGGTCTTCAACTGGCTTGGATGATGGCAATACTGTAATTTGTTCCTTCAACTCAGAGGCTTTGCGGAGAGCAGTGTCTCATCGGCATCCCAATTTGTCTTTGTGACCCTAGGATAGAAATCTGTGCTTGCATTTCTTGCATTGACCTCTCAGATTTTATTTTGTTTTGTTTTGTTGTTGTGTTTAAAAGAGGGCACAGGAAGTTCCATGTGCTCTAACATTTGCTTTTTATTATCCTCCTCATTGAGGAGATTATGGCTTACAGCTTTTGCTCACTGGGAAGTTTGCATAATAGTTTCAGTTCACTTGTTAACGATAATTATTTTTTCCAGTCTCTCTTTTGATGTAAGCTGAATAGCTTGGCCTCTAAGAGATGTAATTAGTGATTCCTGCAGTTTGCTATGGAATGGGGCAATTTCATCATTAAAGTCAAGATAAGTCTTGGTGTTTCAGACGCTCACATAACGTGTTATGCAACAAGGGAATAAAAGCCACACATTCCTGCCCTTTAGAACTTTTCCCCAGTTATTTCTCTCCACAGCTTCAATGCAGAGAGGAAACACAGATTTCCCATTGCAGATGAAAGGACATCAGCTGCTCAGGTAGCTCAGCTGGCATGCAGTTGTCTTGTGTGCCACGATGTGACACAGTGCAGCTCCCCTTCTCCCCTCACCCTTTTGTCCATGCAGCTCATGGAGTCTGGGTATAACATGTGCAGCAGCAAAGATGAGATATGATCCTAACACAAGAGAAAACAAAAAATAGGACCAACTTTCTCAGATGGAATTTTATCTGGAGAATTCAGGTCATTCATTCAAGAGGCTTATAATTTTCTGTTTTCTCTCACCTTGTTTATTGTCTTCTGTGGAAACCCATTTACTGAAACAACACCACTTGAAATGTTTTTAGCATTTACTTTCAGTAGATCGTAAAATTCTTAGTGTTATTCAAGCCTCATCTCACTCCTGTAAAGAAATCGTGATGCTATTAATAGAAATACCTATTACTTACCTCAAAGGGAATCCAAAGCACAGAAATTGTAATGTTGTTTGTGGATGGCTGTGCATGAAGTAAAAGACAGACTGAAGAACTGATCTCTAGTATCATGCAGCTTTACCAATTTCCTACCTCCCCATTTTATTCCAGTAATAAAATAATTCAGTAAAAAATCGAATCACATGGAAAAAATAGAATTTTATTCCGTAATTTTGAAATCTACTATTTAAAATATGATTTATTGCTTTTATTTTATTCACACCCCTTCTTCACAGATAACTAGGGTTGATTTTAAAGTAACAATTCCTGAAGTTCATGTAAAATCTCCTTAACAATATCCTTGTTTCGGGACTGTCCTTTCCTCAAAGTCATGTGGCAAACCTCAGACGTGGCAGCATTGTACCTGCACACAGAAATCCAAACTGCTATGAAGATTGATAGGACACTGCAACATAGGAGACAGGAGCACATTTTTAACAAATTGCAGTCCTGTCCAGGACTGTTATGCAGAACTTCTAACACTCAAAAGAGGTGGCAACTACACCAAAACGAATCACTCTTTTTTCATGTCTCCCCTGACCTGAAAGCCAACAGAGAACTGAATAGGTATCTCCAGTGATTCTTATCAAACTATCAGTTGTTCAAACTGTGCAAAGCCCACACAGTCATTCTTTGACTCTTCCCTGAAGTGGGGACATACATACAACACGCTTCCATTCTATAGCCAGAAGACAGTTTCAATAGGACTAATGCCTTGTCTCTCTGATATTCTGCGAAAGCAGACAAAGAGGTGAATAGAAATGTTCTCTGCTTTCATTATGTAGCTTTTTTAAATTTATTTTTGTAGTGCTTATCTTGCCTACATGAATATTGTGAGATGCACTAAATGTTTCTTCCCTTTTCCCCTTTTATGTGTTTTCCAACAGTTTTTCCTCCCTGTTCTCTCCACTCTTCCATTCCAATTCTTCATTTTAACATTCCTAGGAGAATATCCTAGATATCCCCGTGGATCCTGGGGCAGATTTAAAATCCATTTTAACCAAGGGAAATCTCTCAATTTCTGCTGTAGACAGAAATAGTATATCAAGAACTAGAAGTTGGCATATCTAGTGTCTTCTTGCACAGCACAGATCACACACTGGAATTTGGCAGCTCTGTCCCATATGCTGATTGTTAACTTTGCAGAGATAGAGTTTATTCGTGGGCCTTGTGCATGTTTCCTAATTTCTGAATTAGCCAGAGCTCTTTTAATTTTAACATCCAGACTGTCTGGTAAACATGTCTTATTATAGCAGTACCAATATTCTCTTGAAGATATTATCCTTTTCAGTTTTTGCTTTTTTGGACAAGCTGTGTCTTGCCTAAAACCTAAAACCCAGAATAAATTTTTAAAGATGTCCTTTTACACTCAATTGATTTGTCTGTTGTATCTAATGTATGAGGCATTTAGTTCCTTATTTGCACTGTGGCCAACATACAAGAGGATTTCCTCTAAAACTTGTTACCACAGGGATCAAGCCCAACTTCTTAGGATGATTTATGGAATACACATGGCTGTACTCAAGTGGCTGATCCTCTGTTTCTCTTCCCCACAACCGCCTGTCCCTCTGATAGATACACATTCTTGGGATCTGCAGTGTGAGAAGGACTGTGTAGTATATATCTTCCCGACCTTTTTTTTGCCAAAAAGAAAGCACCAACAGGTGAAAATTTCTGATTAGGCTGGGAGCAGACACTGTCCTAGTGACATATGTGAAGAGCAACTCCACTTGCATTCCCAGGAAGATCAGCTACGAGTAAAAGATAATTAGCTCATTAGCATCCCCATTAGTGTCTGACAGCATGTAATTGAACTGCAGAGAGCACAATGTAAAAGCCAGTCACCAAGCCAGGAGGAACTCAAACCACTCTGAAGAAATCTGCCAACAACAGAGCATTGGAAGATACTACTCTGAGGCGTCAACACAAGTCACAATGACTTCTGCAGGCATGAAAGGGAATGGAGCTCCCACCAGGCCTGAGGGAGCATGAAAGTTGATTGGGTCATTCTCTGCTTTCTCGATCTCTTCTTTCACCATATCCCTCAAAACCACAAACTTTTACTTGATTCCCAACATGAGGCAATTCCATGGAGAGCGCTGTTCATCGGTGGCTGATAAATGCCATGATCTTTCCCTCTCTCCTCTCCTTAAACTGGTGCTTAATGACTTTCAGGTCTGAGCAGAATAGCAAGGCACAAATGCAGATTGATGTTCAGGAAAGCAGGGCCCATAAGCTGACCCCAGGATTGTTACAGACAGCAGAAGTGTGACTGCCCTGTTGTTTCAGTGGTAGTTTTGGTCCTGCGCCTGTTGTAAGCTGTCATACTACCCTAGGATCAGAAGGTTTCTATGTTCTTATAAAGGCTGCTGTAAAATATCTGGATTGGGAGTTTTTGAAAGCATAGCTGTGGGGATTATTCATCCATCCATTGCTAAAACAGCATTTTCTTACGCCTGTGTCTTTTATTGTCTTAGCATAATTTTGTCACTACAAGAAATCACTACCCAGTGCTATTTCTTATATTTTTTTTGTTCTCTGTTATGAGACGAACTGTATTACTGATGGAAAAACCATGTCTTCCTATCTATGATACAAATTCTATGCATTAGCTATCAGCCTTTACAGATGGTATCTTTGACCACCAGAATAGAAAAGTCTGGACTTCATTCTGTTTCACAGAGAGGGAAAGGTGTGTGATTAATTGCCTTATAGTTCCTGTTTCCTAGGACCTGCAAGGCTCCTCTCATCGCATGGGAGGTGGGTAAGAGCATCGCTTTTGTGTGTGCAGGTGTTTCTACCTTGAACAGCTGCTACATACCCAGAACTCTTCAGTGAAGGTGTGCAGAGGTTCAGATGACACCAGCAGCTGCCTGGGAAAAGCCCACTAGCACAGGCACTTCCACCTGTCTAGTCAATTAATCCCTCACAAAGCCATCCGGAAAAAGAGTTGAAGAAATACCTGAGCCCCTGTTCTGGTTGTTAAAATTTCCCACTCTTCTCAAAGGCAGAGGGCATAGCCTTCCAAATCAACGCACGCATAGGCCTGAATCCAAAGTGTAGCATGCCAAAATTCAGAGCATGGTGTCCCTTTAGGAAAATGTAGCTGCTAAAAACATCTCCTCCACAATTGCTAAAGATTGTATTGTATAAGTTATTTTACAATCACCTAGGGAAATACCTTCTCCATTTGTTGCCTATTGCAATGACTTTGCAGTTTGTGAGAGGCCTAGGCTTTACTGATTTGAACGATTTGTTGCAGTATCCTCACCCCTTTATTTTTAATGAAGTGGCCTAAGAAAGTTCTGGTATCTATGTTATAGCCATTTTTTTGCCCCGTGTGGCTTAGGCACTATTTTTCCTGTAGTTACCTCACTTTTATGAGAAGCATAAATCGTCAGTTGTATAGCACTGTACTGGGGATACAACCTTCAAAAATGTGAGAAAGAAGCCAATTACTGTAGAAATTATTTTGGATAGCCAAAGAAAGCTGCCTTCATATGCCAAGCTTAGCTGTCTTGACAAGTCATTAATATTATGTTGGCAAACCCCTTCTTTTTCCTTTTAATCTATATTTTTAGTTCAGAGGCTACACTGATTTTACAGAAGACTAATACTGAACTAATCCAACCGGTGTAAAATCAGGGCACAAAGTTACACAGAAAAGACAATAAAAAGGAGAAGAAACATGAAAGAGCATATTGTGTCAGGGACTGAGTTCCTATCACTGCCTGTAAGTAAGTCTGCCTGACACTTCCCAGATAAGACTACTTTCTGTTGACCGTAATTATATAACTCTTTAGCTGTTTAGGATGAAACATGCTTTGCTGGGTGGCTGCCACAATTAGATTTATTTCTTTTCCTTTTTTAAGCCAGCCAAATACTCCATAACAGAAAAGAAACCCCAGGGAAGCTTTCTCTGATGTTCACCATCTGGAACAGTAAATTCCAGAATGGCATCTTACAAACCAGGGCCATCCAGAAAAGCCTTTTTAATGTATTATGATATATGTTGCTATTGACATATATCAAATACGTCAATAGCAACAAATAAAGCAAATAAAAATCCCTGCCTGCTTCTTTAACCTAGATAGCAATTCTTTGTCCTTGGAAACCTCAGTGTCATTCAGTGACCTATCAATTTTAAGAGCCCACTGTCTCTGTGATGGGATGTGACAACTCAGTCTTACAAGGCAGTGCAGTAGATCAGATCTATTTTTCTGAAACCGAGGACAGCAAAAGTGAATAGCTTTGCTGGTCATGAAGAGGAGAGACTAAACCTCTATATGTATTTTGATCCTTGCAAGAGGCAGCTGTAGTCACTGTTGAGAGCTGCAAATGCAGTGGCACGTCTTTTGGTGGCGAGGCAGCCAGTCTTAGCATTTTAGCTTTACAAGGTGACTGTTCCTTTGTGCTTTGAGACCAGTGCTCCAAAAGTGCCTTATGATTTCACCTATCAATGGCTCAGATTCCATCTCTCCTGTGTAGAAGGACGAGTTGTTTAAAAACTGCCACTCTACCCTGAGCCTCTCTGTCCCTTTCCTCATCCCTCAAACCTATGTATGTTTGAGTTCATTGAGTCTCATGCTCATTCTTCAGTCCAGTCATGTCCACTCTTGGTTTGTTGTGAAGGGTGGATCACTCTTGCTTCTGTAAATGCTGCCCACATTCTTTAGTTTCAGCTCCCTCTGCAGAAAGCAAATAACAAAAATACCTTCCCCTGGGGTCTGTGATCAGTGACCTGCTTTGGCTGGGTAACTTCAGCTCTGCAACTTATGAAAAACTCAGATCTCATTTCCAGTGATCAGAGAGCGCCTGATGGACCTGTCTGAGACACATAACCCACAGAAAAGCCACAAAGGTTTTAGGGACCGGTCCTCACTTCTCTGAAGTGTTTATTGGTGTCATGGTTTAACCCCAGCCAGCCCCGTGCAGCTGCTCACTCAATCACTCACTCACTCAATCCCCCACCAGTGGGATCAGGGAGAGAACAGGAAGGGTAAAAGCTAAAAGTCTCATGGGTTGAGATGAAGATAGTTTAGTAGGAAAAACAAAAGCCCTGCATGCAAGCAAAGCAAAACAAGGGATTAATTCACTGCTTCCTATGGGCAGGCAGGTGTTCAGCCATCTCCTGGATCCCCTTTCTCATTCTTCCCCCACTTTATATAGTGAGTGTGATGCTATTTGGTCTGGAATATCCCTTTGGTCAGTTGGGGTCACCTGTCCTGGCTGTGTCTCCTCCCAACCTCCCATTCAACCCCAGCCTCCTTGACAGCATGGCAATCTAAAAAACAGAAAAGCTCTTGGCTCTCTGTAAGCCCTGCTTAGCAATAACAAAAGCATCTCTGTATTATCAACCCTGTGTTCAGCACAAATCCAAAACACAGCCCTGTACTAGCCACTGTGAAGAAAATTACCACAGTCAAAACCAGCACAATGAGTTATATAAGTGTTTAAAGGACACATTGCCTTTGGAAGAGACACTCACATCTCAATTTTATTAACGGTGGAGGAAAACAGTCATGACACAAATAAACTCACTAAAGCCATACTTTTTCTAAGCATGACTTCTGAAGCTGAAGAGGTGCTGAGCTTTTCTTTCTTTTTTCATTCTCAAGGAATTCTTCTGCAACAATTGGAAGTCAAAAAAGGTCAGGTTTTTCCTTGTATGAGGTAGAAAATATTTTCTTTTTGAGTTCTGATATCCTGGTCAAAGTCACATTTTTAATATGGCTTGCAGCAGGTCATTGGTTATATACATACCATTGCCGTTTCTACCAAATCAGCTAAACAAAGCTGAAAAATCAGTCAGTTGTAGCTAGATTCAGAATGCTGGTCTATAAATACACCCCAAGCTGAAATTTTTGTTAGGGATAGGATTGGTAAGAGCTGTCAGATTTTGAACAATTTTTGTAGCTCTTGCCCTCAAATCTTGATTTGATACTAAACTTCCTGAAATAAAATATTTGAAATAGATGGCTTAAAACCATTAATCTGTTACTTTGATTGTCTGAATTTACCTGTCACATACTTTTGCATTTTGTTAATTTTTCTTTATTTTTGTTATTGAGCGCTTGCAAACCTCATCAATTTCTAAGATTCTGGTACCAGAAAAAGGGGCTTCCTACCACTTTGAGTGAATAGAATTGAACTGGATGTTGACTTCGTAAGAGGATATCTGATGAAATTTCCAGACTGCAGAACTGCAGAGGATTGTTCATTGTGATTCAGTAGCAAAGGGAAAGATTAACATTTCCGTCTGACATGACATATCCCACCATTCAAAGTCTCATTTCATGAACTTTCACTGCACCCTTTCAAAACACAGTGTACCAGACAGTTTTAGAAAGTAAAGCCAATGCCTTCACACAGACACTTCCTCTTGTTGGATTAAAGACATGCATGCCTAATGCTGTGACTAACACTTCCCACCTTATGTCCTGAAATGCAGCATCCTGTTCAGATCATCTTTTGCTTCCTTTTTCTTCTCCATGTAGTTATATAAACAGCTTTTGGCCTGTCTCTTATGGCAGTTTTGGCTCATTGAATTCAGAGCATGCATGTGGCAACAACTACATGTAGCTCAGATTTCCTTCTGTTGCCATCTGCTTTTTACACCTGATACAAAGCCTGGCCTGTTAGCAAAATCATCATTGTGTGTGCTCTACTTTTCCTCCCCAAGAAGTTGTTATTGCTCCTCAGAATTGCTAATCTGGATCACATCCATCAAGGACTTGGGGGTGCTGGTGGATGAGAGGCTGGACATGACCCAGCAATGAGCACTCACAGCCCAGAAAGCCAGCTGTGTCCCGGGCTGCATCAAAAGCAGGTGGGCAGCAGGGCCAGGGAGGGGATTCTGCCCCTCTGCTCTGTCCTTATGACAACCCACCAGAGCTCGGCATCCAGCTCTGGGATCCTCAGCACAACAGGGACATGGGCCTGTTGGAGCAGGTCCAGAGGAGTCACAAAAACAATCCTAGGTCTGCAGCAGCTCTGCTATGGAGAAGGGCTGAGAGAGCTGAGGTTCTTCAGCCTGGAGAAGAGAAGGCTCTGGGGATACCATATAGCAGCCTGACAGTCCCTAAAGATGGCCTACAAGAGAGCTGGAGAGGTCCTATTTAGCAGGGCCTGTTGTGCGAGGGAAAAGGGCATTGGTTTTAAACTAAAAGGGAGTCAACTTAAATTAGATATAATGAAGATGTTTCGCAGTGATGGTGGTGAAACACTGAACAGGTTCCCCACAGAGGTGGAAACATTCAAGGTCAGATTGTATGTGACTCTGAGCAACCAGATCTAGTTGAAGATGTTCCTGCCCATTGCAGGGCAGTTGGACTAAATGACCTTTAAAGGTCCCTTTCAACCCAAACTGTTCTGTGATTCTATGTGACTTGTTTATTTAATGCCCTTCAGTTTATTTATAGCTCATTTGAAATCATCAGCAGCTCCTCCCTCCTGCGGCAGATTATTTGACCATGGAAGCTGGTTCACAAAATGGCCCTGAGCAGGATGGCTCACGGACGTGCTTATGTTAGCTCTTCAACCAAATATCTGAGCAACAGAAGATCTAAACAAAACTCCTCCTAGCCTAGATTTTTTTCTTGGGTGGTTTTGCACTAGACATGCAATTTCTGCACTTAAAAATATCATGGTCTCTTTGGAGGCTGTTTTAATTGCATGCTGAAAGTACCTGAGCTGGAGATTGTGTTTACTTCTCTCCATTTTCAACATAAAGATGCTTTTGATCAACAGTTTCTGTATAACCTTTTTACTTTAATTAAGGAGGGTGCTTGTACTGAGTCAGAATAAAAACAACTCTACTTGTTGTTTTTATTTTTATTGTCTCTGACACTGGCCAATACCAGCTACTTAGAACAAGAAATTGAGAAAAGGAGCAAACCTAAAATAATCTTCCTTCTATTTATTGATGCCTCAGCATAAAGAGCTGGAGGTTTTTGGACTGGGAGGTTTTCTTCACCCACAAAATTTAACTGGGGCTTACATTCAATATCCCATGGCCAACTTCCACATTAATGAATATATTCAGCAGGGTATATTTTTTAACCCATTCTTGCTTTTTGCTCCCCAGCACCGATTGATGCCATAATGCTTTTGCATTGGCAAAGCGTTACATGGTTTAACTACCCGCTGTGCAAAAAAGCACGTACTTTTTTATTATTTATATTTGCTACTGGCTATTTTGGTTTTGTGCACTTTAATTCTTTCACTATAAGAAACAGTGAAGATCTGTTGTCCTTTTCCAAACCATTATAATTTCATAAACCTTGATCCTATTTTCCCTCAGTCATCTGTTTTCCAAGTTAAAATGCTCTGAGCTATTTCCATAGCTTTGAACAGACTTTCCTTTGTCCACATCTTTTCTAAAAAAAAAACCAAAAAACTCAGAAAAGGCATGGGCACACTGTACTAATCCAATTAATGATGGTTTCTATTTGTTATTCCCATTCTTTTTTCCCTCCCGATGTCAGTAGCTAAATTAGAGCCTATTCACTTTTATGTATACTTAGAAGTGTTTTCCTGTATGTGACACAATGGTCTTAACCTTATGTTTCACCTGCTATTTTATCTCACTGCTATTCAACATTGTGAAATCTCTCAGACCATTTTTGCAGTCATCTTTAGAACTGATTTCACTAAACCATTTTTAATCATCACAAAAGGTTTTTCACCTACATGTGCATCTTCCTTGCCTGTCTGTTGCTGCTTCATAAGTCTGAGTGCATAGTCTTTGGGATTCTTATTGGTAATTTCCCTTCTTTATGAAAAGTGACCATTTTTTCATATCTTCTTTTCCCTATGTCATTAGCAGATTTTAAATGCAAGAATGACTTCTTTTCCATGCCATGGTGACTATATTTGTCTAAGAGCTTTCTGTAAGAGCTTACTGTATGCTCAGAAAGGAGCAGTGGAGCAGCAGCAGCCTCTGAAAACTGGGAATTCAGATTACAGCAGCAAAGCATCTGGGTCAGCTGGAGAGAGCTAGAGCTGCTGAAGGTCATGACAAAACAGCTGCAGAAATACTAAGGAAATCTAAAATAAGGTCTGTCTAAGAGAAAATCAGTTTGAGAGGTGAAATGATCAGCCCATATCAGGTCTTGCTCAGAAAGCTAATTCAGATTAAGCTATGCAATGTGAATGTGAAGAATTATATAAAATCATGTCACAGAAAAAGGATTAGATTACTTGAGGGAGATGATCTATGTCTCATTCTTATTTGACTGCCATTTTAAATCCAGATCAAGGCTGTGCTCCTTAAGACTTATTAGCATCTCATGGCCCATCTGAGCACAGTATGAGCCTGTATTTACAAGTAGTCATTGAAATAGCAGAACACAGAATTTCCTCTTAGTGGCTGCTCCATGCCTGGGCCAAGTTCTCATGACCAAGCCTCCTAGTGTGTATAGATGGCATTTTGTCCTAAAATGTCATTTTAGAAACTGTTCCTCTTTGGGTGGCAATTAATTCAGGGAAGAAATAGCTCTTAGTTTGTCCCACAATAAATTTTGAGGAGGCAGAGCATGAAACTGATTTTGCTTCAGTCTGTTAGTGATGAAAGGTACCAGCAGAGAAGCCAAACACTGACTGGGTAGGAGGAAAAACCTCATTCACAGCCCACCAGCAAACCCATTTCCAATGGGCTTGCACTAATGACTGAGGACACACTATTTTGCTTGGTGAGATCTTTCGTTCAGCCTTCTCTATTTTCTCTTTATGCCACTGCTTACCTCTGATCCAGTAGATTTATATGTTACATCCTTTTGAGAGAGAGGCTGAAAATTTTTTCTGAAAAATATTAGGAGTTGCTTCTTCATTCCCAAGCCTTTGCTTTTTGAATGTGCTGCATGCCCAATCCATCTCTGTAAGGGTACATGGAGCTTGCTGCCAGCAAGTTGTCCTTCTCAGTAACAAAATTGTGGTATTTTATCAAATGCATTTTTTTCCTCGAATTTCCATTTCCAACTTCTTCTGCAGTGTTAATATATATTTTTAAAAAGGCAAGGAAACAAAAATACCACATGATCTATTTGAAGCAAAGCAGTAGCTGACTGGAAACTTGAGCTTATTAAAGATATACATGTTTTATTGAACTGAGACAGGGCTTTATTCACATATCAGAAAATCCCTTGTGTATGTGTAGTTATGAGAGGGTTATTAGCTTGAAAAGTTAGACGCTGGAAATGTCTAACCTTTGCAAAACCTTTGACTTGAACGTCTTTGGCCCCAGTTTTCCAGGTTAGTAAATAGACCTCCAAAAATCTCCTGGCCACCTGCTCTGCCTTTCTCTCAACACACTTGCTGATCAGTTTTCATTGGGAATTTGATGGCTGAAGTTGAAGACACCCATTCTGGGAATATCCTTTCATTCCCACCCATCACCCATTCATTCACAATTTCCAGGCAAAAACTTTGTGTTTAGGTGAGTGTGGGAGGGTGTGAATTAGTGTACAAGGCAGAAGGTGAGAGAGTCAAACCAGCAGAGGGAAAAGGGATGCCTGAAACAGTGACTATTTAAAGGTGGGGGGGTGGGGTGGAAATGTTGAGTTAAAGTGTTTGTTTTAAAAACGGGTGGAAAAAAGCAAACATGTTTGAACTCAGAGAGAAAAGGGGCAACAGAAAGCCAATGATCAGACAGAAGAATAAAACGGCAGAGGAAAAGTAATAGAAGGGATGAAGGCCTAGAAAAATGGTATTTAAAAACCCTCAGTATTTTCATGATGAGGAAGCAATTTGGTTTTATGCCCATGCCTTAGTGAATGACGCTGGCTGTGGTGCCAATTAGTTTCTGAGGGCTTACAGCTTGTCCTCATTTTTCACTGCACTTGTCTTCTTGTCTCAACTGCAGTTTCCTTTCATGAGCACAGCTGTAAGTCACTTTTCTCTTACTGCAGTTTTGGGAACCATGGCCTAACATGCCACCAGTGTCTCACTGGGCATGCATGAAAAGCCACAGGGGCTGTCCAAGGTAGGAGAGGCACCAGCTGTCTTTAGACAGAGCTTCTTCAGCACCCACAGATGTTCCTCAGCATAATAATCTAACTTGTCAGGGTCCAGCTTCATCTTTGCAACTGCTGACATGTTCTCAAACGGGCATTGTCAGACTTGGCAGTGTGGGGCTTCAGAAAACATTCATTTGGGGGAATGTTTGTTGGTGCTGTCTAGATCTTTAAACGGTGGAGATGTATATTTTTTCAGATGACTTGGTGTGCTTAGCATTTTAAAATTGTGAGGAAGGCATTGTTTTTCCTTGAAAGTGATGGGCATTTTAAGATGAATTTCAGTTGCACTCCATTTAGAGACTTGGGTATTGTTCCCAGAGACCACTCAGAGAAAGGTCTTCCTAAGGCCATAGGATGTTGCCCAGAACAGGAATAGTCGTTTTGAAATATTTTTTTAGCATAAGGAATAAAAATAAAATTTTAACCAAGGAAAGGAGAAGCCTGAGAAACCTTTCAAATTTCCAGCTGAAGAAAGCATCAGAACCCAATTCCAGAGCTCCCTGAAAGAGGTGGTAAGCTTCACTTTTACTCTGCATGCACCACAATGGTGTCTCTCAGCTCTCCCTTTAATATGAAAGCAAGGTACTCTATGACAAATTTGTTTAGTATCAAAAAACTCCTTAATTCCTCATACCCTGTTAGAAGCCAAAAGTGGGACAACAACACAAAAAGTATAATTTTTTTAAAAAGTGAGAAAAGGATGAAAGTATAGTAGTTTCCTTGTGCATGAATAGTCCAGTAAGAAATTCTGTGGAGAGCATTTTCATTAACAAGAAGAAAAGTAATAATAATAACAATGATAGCAAAAATGAAGAAATACATTTTGCATTTATACAAAGGAATAATTTATCTAGATATTTGCTTCCAAAAGTGATATTCTTCTAGGGACATGCACATATCATGTAACATATGTATCTAATGAAATCTAGGCAATGATGCTCCAGTTTCAGATATCTGACATTTTTAATAAACTGTGCAAGAATAAAATCCATCTGTCAATAGCATGAAGATCTTTCAGGGGCAGGTTTTATTAATGTTTATTCCTGCCAATGAGCCCTTAGTCACACAAGGAATCCTAGTTAAATGAAAGAGACAATAGCATGAAGCGTCTGCACCTCTACAGATAATTACACATAACTTTGGGAAGAAATATTAGCAACGTTGTCTTTGTTCCTGCTCTAACTGAAGGCGGTGACTGAGCAAAACATTCATAAGTCACATACATAGATTTTTAAACAGTGCCTGAAATTAAGGTTTTAAAGTCACTTTCTACCTGTTTTGATGCAATTTTGGGATGTGCATGGTAAACATGAACGTTAATTAAGTCCTTGTGTTGACTCCAGCTACTAACATAGAATGCATTCTGCTTATCAATAATGAAATGCTTTCCCTTGCATTAGTGGGGAACTGTCTTGTAGTATCAGATTTGCATGGTATAATCCTGAGTCTACAGTTTTCTTCTGGCTTTGAGACCCTCAGAGTACCCTTAATGATTCAAATGGACAATATATATTTTAGATTCTGTGTTCCTGAATTCAATGTTTTTAATATTATTGTTTTTATTATTACCAGATATGCTTCCTTCTTCAATGTGTTTTGGCACTGACAAAAAGAATGAATGTGTCAGGTTTAAGAGAAAATTTCTAAAGGCCATGTTTATAGAATTATTTACATCTCTCTTCACTATCACCCTTTCTTATTTCAGATACAGAGAAGGTAAATGATTAATCATAAAGCTGATTGCTAAAACCAACAATAACATCAAAATCCTTTGATTGTTTTTATTGTGCAGTAAATTCTTATATCTTTATGGTTTTTCAGTGTGTAACATTCTGTTCAAAACTAACTGCCAATTTCTTTCTAGATTGTAACTGTGAGGTATTACACGGGGTATTTATTTTGATTCCAGAGTTTAGATACCTGCCTTTTCCTTCATTGATTTGCCTCTGGCATTTCAGGTGTACTTACCCTAGCAGAACCATTGACTTAAGCTAAGTCAACCCCAACGAGCATATGCAAGGCTACACACCCACACGGCAATTTCTGCCTGGCATTGTACACGAATGACAAATGCTCTTTTGCCTGTTTATGCCAATCACCTACGTTCTTCTCACCAGTTTGAAGGCTACCATCATTTCCCCTTTCATTGAGAAACTTTAACAACCTCTTCACTGCTGCAACAATTTAAACATGAATGCTCACCCGTCAGCGCTCAGACTCACTTTGAGTGAGCCAGTGCTCAGCTGGAGGTGTGAGTGGGTATATAAGTCTCAAAGACGATTTTTCTGGTAGCAGTTCTCATCTGTGAGTCAGATTCTACATGGACTATGAGAACATAGATTGAGAGGCCCTCGTCTAACTTGATTCTGTATATTTTCTCCACTTTTCCAGCCTACCGTTGTAGACAGGCATCCTTAGTGTCTACGGAGGATGTCATGGCTCCAAGTGATGTGAAATAAAGTAATTAGGAAGAGCATTTGAAAATCAGTTTACTGTCTCTAAAGAGAATATTCAAATGTTGTGACATCCACTCATCAGCACCTACAAAGGAACTGCAAATGAATATTAGATATTTATCTTGAAAACCAGGTCAAAATTTGCCCCAAATATCAGTTCCTTAACCATGCTTGCATGCTTTCTTTTGAAACATCCCTGGCAAGCAATAGGAAACCTGATGAAAACAATGATTTTGCCTTCTCATGTGCCTAGCCCTTTACCTATTTTCAAGCTTGAGGACTGTTTACCCATCAGAATTTTGTTGCTCAAAGCCATCTTGATTTTGCATTCAAAAAACATTCACAGATAAGTGAAGAAGCCTGTTTCCTGCAGTGAACACTCTTCTCTCTGTGCTACTTTCTTGTTTTCTTCATGGTGAATTTTCCTTTTTTTTGGGGACAGACAGCATTTAGCTGAGTATTACCATAATGATTTCTAAAAGCACTTTCCATGATTGAAGAGACCACTGCTGGATTCCTCACAGGCCTGTTTGGTAGCCTTGCAACAAGCTAAAAAAAAAAAAAAANATGAGAGAAATCTGCAAACTGACATAATTCCCCATGTTAATAAATATTTCAAATCATCCCACTAATGCTGCGATTTTCTAAGAATACCCAGAACCTTTCATTAATGACCTCTGCTAATGCCTTTTACTGGCTGGAGTCGTTCCTCTCAGTCACACTAATAGCAGCATGACAGACAGGCTAGTAATGGCATCCTGGGGGCTGCAGCCTCTGCAGCTCAGCCAGGGCTGGAGAAAGCTGAGGCATTCCCCTTGTGATGGCCAGGAGGTGGATCTCAGCAAAGGATGCCTCTGCCAGGGCTGCTCAGTGAAGGAGTAGTGCCCATGGGAGAATAGGGATGATCCAAAAAAGTGGAAAGGTAGGACAGCCCGTCAGCTGCTCTGTATTATGTGGGGGACTGAGCACACCCATGGCCACCTCAGCAGTGGGGAAAGAGCAGATGAAGGTTGTAAAATCCCCTTTGTCTCTGCCTTAGTTGCTGCACTCAGGAATATTGTCCAGAATTTATAGCTAGCATTTACCTTTGGTATTACTGTTTCTGCAGCAACATCTCCTAAGAGTACAAGGGACTAGTATTCTAACAAAGGAGCGAAAGTCAAAAAGGTTTTAAAAAAATATCCAGATATTGGTAATCATGACTCATTCATCATTTTGGTCCCTATCTGCAGACAAGTATTCTGAACACTTCTCATGGAATATTTCTCATGCATTTTTCTGGTATCTGTTGAAAATGCAGGTATGCTCCTGCCCCCATAGAGGCTACTGAGGGGTGGAAACTGTCATCATCTAACCCCGGGGAGGAAAAGGCTGCTGCTCTGTTTGATGCTCTGGGACACATTCATGTGAAGCCAATGGGGAGGAAAAGGCTAAGAGCTACAACAGTACCCTGAAAAGCCAGCCTGTCCCCAAGGCTGGCTGAAAGCCTGTTGTGAGGGCCTCTTCCTCTGTAGGAGCTTACTCTGTCATTGACACAGAACTCGCTGCAGGACCCAGCCTTCTCTGTGCCCCTGTGAACACAACTAGCTGGTGTCATTTTTGAAAGCACCTTGCCCAGTTTTTAACAGCAAATTTCCAGGGGAGACTTGGGAGCCACCACTGACATTGGGACTGACAGTTCCACCAACAAACACCCATACTGCCAGACATTCCCCAAGCTACTGTTTCCCAAGGGAAGAGGCTCTTGGTTAGGTTACACACTGCACTGCCCGTGCATGGCCATTGCAGGAGGAGTTTGTTCTTGGGATCAGTGCTGGAGCTGAACCTGAGCCTAAATCATAAAAGGTTGGCAGACTGATGTGGAACAACAGTGATCTGTGAATACTTGTTTGAAGCAACACTTTCTAAGTTCCCTCTGTGTGCCAGAGACAAACACGACACCATTCCTAACATTTTCCAGCACTATCTCTGTCATGCAGGAAATTATTGACAAACAACTCCAAGTTATGCAATACAAATCCACCCAGTGTGCACCTCATGCTGTGAAGCCTTTCATCCATTCACACTATCAGTGTCTTTTCAGACAGATGCCAAATGGTTGTTGCAGGGGTGGTTTTTTTCAGAGGTTTCTGGTGTGAACATCCTTTCTTGGTTCTTCAAATGAAAAAAATGTAGATCTATAGCTCAGCATGATCAGTTTTCCTCACCGATGTAGTTCTCAAAATAGCTTAGAATCAAAGAACTTATAAGACCTAGTGAACTGGCTTTGTCCTCCATGTTCTCCTTAAGCATGCGCAGTAAAGGGAGAAGCTGACGGAGCAAAGTAAAGAAACAGGACAGATACTCTTGACAGACAGATCAAATATGCCTTACATCAAACTGAGGTGGAATCAGCTTTGCCTCTGTATTGCATCTTGAAGGGAGGAAGAGATTTCTAGTCTTGAAACGACTGAAGGACATCTTCTTTGCTTACTCTGCTCTGAATGACTTCGGTGCTTTAACAAGTATACACAGGGCAGTGGCCAGCTAAAGTGATTGGTAAGGAGCATTAAAGGTGTGCAATCAGAGGGGCACAGCTCGCTCCCCTGGCTAGCATGTGATTCAAAACAGGGGGCCACATCTGCAGGTGATAAAACTAATTTCATTGTAACCCAAGGACAACACTGGTCTGTTTGCTCACGGGACATGGCCAACTCTCTTTCCCACACATTCTTGAGTAATGCACTAGAGACTATCACAGACTACAACTTCCATTGCAGCTTTGACTTA
Organism: Grantiella picta; assembly: GCA_013397955.1. Classification (NCBI taxonomy): domain Eukaryota; kingdom Metazoa; phylum Chordata; class Aves; order Passeriformes; family Meliphagidae; genus Grantiella; species Grantiella picta. The sequence continues at coordinate 30,126 of VZRM01008741.1, forward strand.
ACGCTTTATAGTATGCCACATGTGTACCTTTCAAAGAGATGAACGAAAAAGTCAACACAGGCAGAGCTCTGGTTAGTGAGTTTCACATGTTCCACTTTTGGATATATTATCTAGAAAAATACTACCTGTAAAGCCCACTGAAGTGCTAAATTAAAGGACTTTTCTTCTTGATTGTGAATCTTGATATTAATGAATTGTTTTTCTTAAAATACTGACTTTGATGAAGATTATGTTACCTTACAGCAACCCTTGTCTGTTTTTTTATAAAACATTGAGCTATAGCAGTCCCTCCACTAAGGAACACTACATCTTTCATAAATGTGCATAAACTAACCTCAGCACTTACCCAAGGAAGAGAAAAATACTTCTATGTTTCTGGTTTTACAAACAAGGACAGGATCCTGAATTATGCCAGAGTCAGTCAGTGGAAGGCGCAGCTCTGGTTGTAATTCCTGACTGCCTCCCTTCCCTCCAGAGGCCAAGTTCCTTATTGTTTGTCTTTCTGTGTGCTGCTGTGATCCCAGGGACATTTTTCATCAAAAGAGGGATGATGTTCATGTCTAGCATTCTACAGAGCTGAGTAGCCTGTTCAGTCCAAATTTGGATCAACCTAAAATAATTTTAAAACCAGTTTTTTTCAATTGGAATGTTTCCACTGAAAACTATTGGCATTTTCTAAAAACTTATCTAAATCCCCTCCAAGTGGAATTAATACTTTAGCACTTAAGAGAGATATTTGGACTCAACCAAGTACAAAAAGGCAAGTCCTTTTCTGACCACTGCTGAGTAGTTCATACATCTAATTTCTAAATTGATTTCTCTTAAAGTACATACAGCTAAAGAAGTAAGAGAGCCAAAGAAATTCTCTTTGAGTTTAAAATCAAAAAGTCCAATTGGAATGAGACTGAGAAATCAGATTTCAACAGCTCTCCCCACATCAAATTAGCTGATACAAATTGTGCTTGCTTGAATTAAGTAAGGAAAAGATATTTGTAATATAATGGAGCTCCTTAGAGAGTTTTTTGTCAGTGAAAATGTATATATTGAGGTAAGGGACTACATGGAAGTAAACTCTCCTAAAGAGTTCTCAAGCCAAATTTACTCATGATTGAAGATGACAAAAAACTTTTGCATCAAAGGGTCATGGTGGATGACACCTGTGATGCATAATCACCGCTTTGAATGAAGCTTTGGACCATCAAGGTAATTTTCAGCAAGCTGGTTTCTTAAGGAATAATGCTGATTCATTCAAGCTAAAACTTTTGCAGGAAGGTGCCTTAAAATTTTCCAAAAGTGATAAAGTTTCAACAAAACTATTTTTTCTAATTACAGCATATTTCTATTTTGCTTAGAAAATTTCCCCACGTTGAAACACTGTCCATGGTTTGAGTAAGATAATTGTGAAAATTGGATGAAAATATTTCAAAGTTTTTGAAACAAAAAATTTGCACATATTTAAATCTTAAATTTCTTTCTCAAAAAGCCCAAATAAGTAAATAAGCGACCCCCAAAGCTCACCAAATCCCAAGATTTCACCTCTTGGACTATAAATAAATTAAATTATTTTATTTGCTTGGTTTTTTGCAAAAAGAGTCTGGGTCAATATATCTAGATTTAGCACATAAGTTAGTTTCAAAACACTGACTAATATTTGGTCTGTTTTTTCCCCAAAAGACCTTGATTAAGTTGTGAAAGAAACCAATGTCTTAAAGTTCAGCACCATGAGGAAATTACAGATGGGGAATCAAGCCCACATGAACCTCACTAACAGAAGGGAACGGTCCTGTAGTTATGAAAACACAATAAAGGTCTAAAAATTCCAGTGTGAATTCTATAGGCTGTTCTCAACCCTCCAGCAAAAATTAGCTCCAGGGAAATTTCTGCAGTTGAAAGCCTCAAGACCAGTCTGAAGTTCTCTTATTAAATGTTAACATCTGTGGTTATGTTGTGTAGTACCTCCAAAAGATCTCTTACTGAATAAATATAACCCATCAATAACAAGTTATTTTTTATTTTGATCTGCAGCCTCACGTTGATAATTAGAAGATGAGTTTGTGTCATTCAACCATCTTCTGTTCCAAGGTAGCATCAGGTCACTTCCACCCCCTTGTGCACATTGGCACATTAAATCCCCCATGAACTAGTTATAATTTGCATCTGTCTTCTAGAAGCAAAAGGTGCCCTGGGGCATGTATTTCCTTCATTGTTTTTTTTTGTTTTAGCATCTCTTACTCCTATGGCAAGCATAGATGACAGTGACATATATGTCCCTGCAGTGACCTTCATTTCTCTTAGCTTAAAAACTAATTTTAGTCACAACTGAGCAGCTCCACTAGCATCACAGGGTGAAGAAAGGCATAACCAAGACTGAAACAATTCTCATTTGTAATTGCCCTTCTCACACTGGCATCTTATGTGAGTATATTTTGTATAATATTTGTGTATTTGTATTCTCAGCATCTTTAACAAACAACATCTGCATTCATTGTTTACTTTGTTAGAAACAGCAAGACAGCAAACAGCACAACACTAGACTATCCCTGCAGGTGAAAAGGACTTGTCTCTTCCTGAAGGACCTTGATCCAGCTGCAGTATCCTGTTAACTGCATTGATTTTTGAGCTGTTGCCTGGGTTTCAATAGGATCAGATAGGATCCTTCCACGCTGTCCTTGTACCAAGGTTTGATTTGGTTTCCTGAGAGTACAGGTATTCCCCACCTCCCTGGACTGTCCTCAGCAAGATGGATGATCAATGCCTGCACAATGACAGTGCAGTGACAAAATGGCCTCTCAACTCCCTCACTTCTTTCTGGATAATTTGTTACTGTCCGTCTCTGTTTAGCGATGCATTTTATAGTGGCAGCTGATTCTTTCAAGCTTAATAATGCAGCCAAGCTGCTTTTTGACATTATCCCACCATAATCACCATAATTCCTTCTGTTTCCAATATAGGTCAAGTTCTGTCTGATCCAATAAAACAACATTTTTAAGTAAGCATCATTCATCTTAGGGTGCATTAGTCTGTTTCATTTTGGTAATTGGTCTCTATAATTTTTTGTTTGCTCTTTCACATTTTCCTTGCTCCTTAATTATCTAATCGCACGATGGATTATTGAAAAGCTGAATCCCTGTTAAAGAAGATGACCATATACGGACATTTCTTAGCAGTTTAATTTCCATTCTTTCAGGCTTCAGAATTCTTGGAGTTGAGCAAAAAAGTGAGTTCTGATTTTCAATTATAAGCACAGGAAAGAACAGGAAATAAAGGCTCTAGTTGTTTTCAAATCTGGAATTGAATGGAAGTGGAAATAATTTTAAAAATAAATGGACCAACAGAGATGGTGTAGGGGGTACAGGGACAGGAAATCTGATATTTTATTCTGTGGCATATGATAACTTTTGGAATGTGGAAAACATCACCAGTGTTGGACTGGGAAACAGATAACTGTAGGTATAAGGGATTGTACTTCTCTTTATTATTATTAGATGCATCTGAGCCCAGTATCCAAAATGCAAGTCAAAGAGATTTGCAATGAACAAATTAAAAATAAATACCAACAGTCTTTGTGACTAAAAATTACTTTATCCTGGAAGGCACTTCTCTGCCACAGGCAGAGGCTCTTCAGTAGATGAGGGTCCTAAATGTAAAGACTTCGTTTGGAGAAAGCAGTTTTTCAGAAAGTTCTCAATATTTGTGGAAAGGATGCATGACAAAAATTGGCCTGGTCTTCAGTATCTTTTGGTGGGTAGTAAAAAGTTGCAAAAAGAGGTTGTATTTTGTATCAAAAAAAGAAATTTTCTTAAAATAATAAAAGCTTAAATTCTGAATTTAAATTAAGTTAGATGTTAAATACTTTATTCTGATTCTACTGAAACAATAAAGTCTAAACATAAAATTTAAATATATTTAGTACATGTACTGATAAATATAACATTAATATTTTAATGAGCCAAAATTATGTGGATGAAAACAATGCAACCTAAATTAAATTATCAAAACAAGACAAACCCAAGCTATTTGGGTTGCCTATTGAACATGCGAAAAAATTTGGCATATTTCTGTGAAATATGGGGAGGGAGCAATCACATTTTTAGAGGAAAGGGGAACAGATATAGTTTTGCAGCCATGTTTCCAGCAGACATTTTTAAATAACACTCTGCTTACTGCCTGATGACAGTTGAAAGTTTAGCTTATACTGTGCAAACAGATGAGTACTGAAAGTAATCACAAGTAATTGTTATATATTATTTATTCTTACTTGTATGCCCAGTGCTCTTACTGCTCCACAGACCCAGCAAGAGTGGTGCCTTCCCAAGAGAGCACCTGGAAGACTTTGATCTGTGACAAGCTTCCTACTCCTTCCAATAAAATAAATATAGAGCAGAGGTCTACCTCTATATGTTCTGCAGAGAACTGCCAAATAAAATTAATATAACCCTTGTCTGATTTGACATTTTTTGCTGGGTTGGCCTAGAAGAAACTTTTGCCACACTGAAGAGCAATTCAGGATGATGTGATTTCTTACACTGATTAAATCTTTGACATGACTTCTTGAGGCATCATGTCTTTTAAAGATAATAACTATTTTATGTAAGTGTGCTGTGATTTCCAAGTGCATCCATGTGGAAAAAAAGGCACACTCCTCACTATCAGGGACAGCAATTAGAGTGTGAGTTCCTGAAAGAACAGCCACTAGCTTTTAGTTGACTTAGAAGATGACTGATATCAGAATACGAGATGAGGTTGCTGTGCAAGAGGTGATGTTAAAAGTAGTCAAGGCATGATTCAAATAACAACTGAAGTGGAAACAGAACTGTCTTAAGGAAAAGAAAGCATTGAACTTTAGATTTTCCCTAGCATTTTATTTTATGCACTCCAATTCATGGAGGCCCAAGAGATTTCATAATTTCTTCAGGGTCTCTGCCCGTGTAGGGAAGCTTCTGTAAGCATAACAGCCTCTTGGTATGGACACAGACAGAGTCTGATCCCAGGTACTGGAGGAGGTGGAGGCAGACTTTTTCTGCTGTCTCACTGCCATTTGTAATACTGTGTACGTGACTAGTGCTCCAAGGTATCAAAAAGTTTGTCTACAGCACCAGATAAATATGGAAGCTAGCTGGTGTCCAGATCAGACTCATCCAACACAGACCTGCACAGGAACACAGAAATACTCAGGTTTGCTGGATGCTTTAGCATGTGCCAAACATCTCTTTCGGGTGGACTGTGTGCCCTCAGGACTGTCAGAGCCAAGCACACAGCAGCCCAGCCCAGCTGTCCTGCATGGAGCTCTCCTGAGGCCCAAGGCATGCACTGCTGCCCCAATGCAGATCAGTGCTTCTCAGTGCTTAGGGACAACATCCACTGAGTTGTCTTTGTTGCTCTCACCAGAGGGAAAGGGGGAAAATGGCCAGCAGGACAAAATAGGTTTCTCTCTTCTAAGTTTTTTTGTCTCTGGTGCCCAGAGGATGCCACCAGGGGACCATGAGGGCTATTTATTATCTCTATGCAAGACCTCCAGTGAAGCAGTGGGACAAATCAGATGCTCTCCAAACCCTGAGGAAACCTGCTGTAATTCTGCATCTTTCTGGAAAATAGTGTGGTGTTTGCTTTTGTTTGGAAGAAGCTGCTTCTTTCCACTGTGGCCTGTTTATATAAAGGGACAGAATAAACCAGTTTCCAAAGATTCTATTATTTTCTTCAGTGCTGGCTCACTTCCCCCCATTTAAGCCTGCTTTTAATATGCTTTTTAAGTTCACTAATGAGTACATTTGTCACATTTATCACATTTCCCGAATATGTCTTTTGAATTTCACTGGCTTGACCATTCTGGAAATTGCCACATTATGCTAAACAATTCTTTTAAGGCAAAGATANTTAGATCTCAAAGTAACCAAGAGTAACTAACTGAAACTAAATCAATTAGTTGATTTAAATTAGGAAAACTCAGATCTATAACTAAGGGGGGAGAAGCCATCTAGCCTTCATTCTGTCTAGTAACAATTTTTACTGGACTAATCAGGATAAAACAGGTGAATTTAGACATTCTTGGGGGGAACAGGGAAATAGAAATGTCTCTTTGACCACTGGCCATCTCCTTGTAACAGACTGAAATGATTAAACTATTCAGATAGTATAAAGCAAATGTGCACCATAATCCCCTAAGTGCAAGAAAGAGTAAAAATGCATGGAGCACAAGAATTTTCACATGAAATATTCTAAGACAGAACTGCTGGAACCCTCTTAAGGCAACAATGGCTGTAAATGCATATATTACATGTAAAGAACCTTGCTGACAACAAACACGGGGAAAATTTTAATCAAAATAATTATTTTCACCTTTTCACAATCTAAAAAATAACTTGGGACTTATCTTCTAGTTTTGCATTTGTCATTAGTGGTGCTGCGTGCTCAATACAGGCAGCAGTGCAACAATCAAAACGAGCTGTTTATCCTACCAGCTGCTGACATTCACCCTTGCTTCCCATTCTCCTAGGCTGCACCTGGGCCCCTGTATAAACTGGTCCCTGGTGTAGTTGTATGCTGAATAGCTACATCATTTCTTCTCTCACCTTTTCATCTCCTCCTGTCTTGACTGAAATGCCACCATTTTCACAATTGTGGCATTTCGATTGTTTTCTGTCCGCATCAAGAATTACACTAAATGCTGTTATTCCTCACTGATAATGTTGACCTCATCCAAATGTGAAAAGGGAGGGTGTATGGTCCACGTCTTGGTCGTCTCTTACCTCTCACTGCAACTTGATTCTCTGTAGCTTCCTCTCATACAGCTACCTGTTCTTTCTGAAGAAGAGCTGAGGAAGAAGAAGTCTGTATTAGGTATTGTGCTATGAATGCATGTACCCTTGTTTCCTTTCCCACACTTTTGTCTTTGTCTTTGTCTGAGATTAAAGCACCTCTGTTCTGATGGTCTCTACCTCCTTATGCTCTAATCAGGAGCTATTATCCATGAAAGAGAAACTGGGTATTTTTCTGACTAATTCAAGAAAACCTACTGACTAATTCAGTATTCAGGATCCATTAAATAAGAAAGCAGAAGGATAAGAACTAGCAAGAAAGGAGTAGAATTAGAAAACATCATCAAGTCTTTGCCAAAGTCTGCAATGCACTCACACCTAGAAAACTTAATGGAGTTTCGATTAATCAATGATCAAAAGGATGTAGTGAAACTAGAACAAATCCAAAATTACATAAAATAATATTTTAAATATATGTAAATTTATGATTGCCACAGAGAAGATGAATGAGGAATAATTATTGACTGTTTCTCACAGTACAAGAACTGAGGGACATCAGATGAAATGATCAGGTGACCAGTTAAAAACAAATTAAATACTTCACAAGCTGTTCTTAAGTTGTGGAATTCATTGCCACAGCATGTTGCAAAGGGTGTTGAGAAAGCTGAAAGTACAAGTTTGCTCAAAAAGGACTTAGAAAAATTGATTGGAAATAAAGCCTACCAAGACCATTAGACAGAAAGGTGTATTTACATCTGCCTGTGACAATTACTAAGCATTATCATTCCTATTTTCTTTCCTTCCCTCTTGCTGGAACTCCTTTTCTTTTCATCTTCCCCTCTTGCAGGTCACGATTCCCACTGTAATCCTCCCATATCCTTCACCTTTTTCATAGGAATTTCTGGGTATTAATTTGTCCTGAAAACACATCATAATAAGCCTTACACTTTTAGTGTGTATGTCATAACCTGAACTGAAACATCAACTAGTTTTCCTAAGGTTTAATCCTTTTTTAGCATTTGCACAATGCTGAGAATGCCTTCACGGATGAAGAAATGTAACTGTATCTTCCAGCTTCATAATATCATGCCTACATCTCGCAGACTTTCTTGTGGCAGCAGAGATCAATATGAAAACAGAAATAGGAGAAAGAAATAAGAGATGGATGGGTGCATTCTGCGTTCAGCATTGATCAAGGGAATCAGTTTTGCTTCTGAGTTAATGCAGAAAAGGTATGACAGTGACAGAGACATCTGAAACCCTGACCGTAAGAGCTTTAATGGAAAGGAGGCTCCATGCTCATGCCAGAGAGGGATGCTTCTGATGGAGGGCACAAAAATACGGCACAACACCTGTCTGGCGACTGGATGTTCATGTGGCAACTGAGTGTGGCATCTGGCACTCTACGTCAAGCAGCCTGACACACCCATCACCCAGTGGCAGCACTGATCTCTTAATTAATGTGATGGGCATACATCCAGCCACTCCGAGCCGGCTGTCACTGCTGGAACAACTCGTCCAGCCAGCAGCTGGCTTTCTGCTGTGTCTGAAGTGAGTCTCTGAAAGAATGTGGCAGAGCCTTTGTGAAGGAAAAAGGGGCACAGATAAGGTGGATCTTGTCAGTGTCTCATGGGATCCAGTCTACAAGCCTGGTGAGCCTGCATTTTTGTGCTGCTTCCCATTCTGTGCACAAGGCAGGGGAGAGCACTGACAAATGGAGGCTTCCCTGACATGCTCAATTTATATCTTATGGCCATATAAGGCTAATAGGGCTGAGTATTATTGAATCACTGTTACCTCCCCCAAGATTATCTGGCTTAACTTATTGATTGATCTCAGTAGCTGCTGCAAACACATATCCTCATGAACAAGCAACCATTCATTGGTGTGGCAAATTATAAATATGTTTATGTGATGAAGAAGTAGACAGATTTTCCTTAATATATGAGTACATTGGTGCCAGACTCTTTTCGGTGGTGCCCTGTGACAGGGTGATGAGCAGTGGCCATAAATGAAAACATAAGAAGCTCCACCTCAACATGAGGGAGAACTTCTTTACATTGAGGGTGGCAGAGCACTGGAACAGGTTGCCTAGGGAGCTCCTGGAGTCTTCCTGTCTGGAAACATTCAAAACCCACCTGGACACCTTCCTGTGTAAGCTGCTCGAGGTGACCCTGACCCTGCCAGGGGAGTTGGGCTGGATGACCTCCAGAGGTCTCTTCCAAACCTAGCTATTCTGTGATTCTGTGATTTTCCACAATTACAGAAATTCATATATATGCCCTAATTCCTAAAGAAGTGCATATATACAGTCAGCTATTTTATCAGTAGTCTTACTATTTTCTTTCAGTGGAATCAATGTCTCTTTACTTAAACCACCAGACAAAAGGTGCCCAATACTGAACACATCTGTTTAACAAGCTTTGTAAGATAAATCTTACAGAATATATATTTGGAAATACATTTCCAAGACAGCTAAATGCTCAAGTTTCTCTTTTAGCTTTCAGTGTGCTTTTGTGTATTTCAAGATCAAGGAGATTTATGGGATTTGAGCTTGCTGAACTAGAAGAAAGGGGACAGCGTTGCAGCCAACAGCTGATGATCTGACCTCTGCTCATCTTTGTAGAGCCTCTGCTTAGAAAAAAAGGAGTTGAAATTAAACAAAGATGGCTTAAAAGTATAAATCCAGCTACTTTCATCATACAGTATATTTGGGGCTATGAAATGAGTGAACGTTCAAAAATAACCCTAGTAAGTGTCCTTGGAAAATAATTGTATCAAATTATTAATCTATGTTAAATAAATTGGTTTGACTTGTACTGCAGCTGCCTGCAGCAAATGCCTACTTTACGAAAAAGTTCAGGACTCCAGAGTAAGGTAATTTACATGCCAGTCTTTAAGTACTGCTAAGACTAATTGTCTTTGGGAGAGGGGTATAATACTGTCAGTGTGTTCCTGAGGTATCACCTTGTTAGTAGGTGCTGAAGTGGTTGAAGATATCCAGGATGCAAAAGTGGATGAGAAATCTTCCTGGAGAAGACAGTTGTTCAGACACCTAGTAGCAGTAACTGAGAATGGGAAGAAATTATGAACTCGATTTTGCCCTCTTTCTGGAAGGCAGTGACATGGATTATATAGGAAAATGGAGTCCCAGGAATGGCAGGTACAGAGTTACCCAGGGACATTTCTTGGTGTCTCAATGGCTATTAAGACCATGCCTGTGAGTACAGCACAGCTTGAGAAGGAAGGCTGTGTCTACAGAGCAGCATGACTTCCCCTCTTTAATGGGTAAGGAATCACAGTCAGAAGAGAATGTTCTCTCTGCAATTGTAGCCATCCTCTAATAAGGACGACCAGAGAGGAAATCAAGCCATGCAATATTTTTTTTAGAGTAATTACTATGAATCCAAAAACTTACAAGATATTTTTGTGTCATCTAAGTCAGTTCCTGATTCCTCATTGCTCCCCAAACACATGCCAGGAAGTGATATTAATTTGTGAATTTTTTTCTATATTTTGAACATGATGGGGGGGAGTGGGGGGAGCGTGGGGGTGTGGCAAGAGGATTTAAAAAAAAACCCCAACAAAACAAAATGGAAAGAGCAATTGACCATGGGAAAAGACTCCTAACATCAAATATTCTACAAGGGGAACCTTACAAGGAAGATGAAGTCCATGAGGCTATGCTTACTTAAATCAGTAACAAAAACCGCTACTGGTCCTGATGAGACAGGTGGGCCAAATGGGAGACAAACCTATTCAGGGCTGTGTGTAAAGGAAATGCAGGGAATCAGTGTGTCCTCAGCCTACAGACAGCAAAGGAAACCCTCATCTAGGACAGCAGATTTCCCAGACAATAGCTGTGCAAAATGGAGAAGGTGAAAAAAATGAAGATGTGGTATAAATCAGGACAAATAGCATCATATTTCCTTAGGCTGTTTGTGCAGTCTTCTCCAGAGGCTTATTTTTCACATAAAACACTTTGAAAAGGCAGGTGGCCCAAGTAAGGAAAAGTTAAGCAGACACTGCAGTGCACAAATGAACAGTTTGACAGCGAGCAGCTGGAATATTTTGTGTAATATCTATCTTAAGCTTCAATAACTCAACTGGCATTCAGAAATGTTTCTCTTCTTTCTCTTTCTTTTATGCTAGACTCCATGTGTACAGACCAGCTTTGAAAGAGTAATAATTAACTACCTGACAAATATCACTGTCCCTCCAAAATTTAGTAAAGCCTTTACCCACTGTGGTTTTTCATCTACTTCACGAAATTAAGCAGACTAGGACATGACACATGAAGCGCCGACAGACTTATAGTCATAGCTGAATTTCCATGAACATTCTGCTGCTTTCAGCATACATATCTTTGCCAAAAAAACAATCTCAGCAAAAGAGTGCTCACCTAGCAGGATTTTTTTCCATATATATACAAAAAGAGCATGAAAAAGGTTTCATTTTCTTTGTCCATTTTTTGAGAAAGCAGACAGTGGGGAAGGCTGATACCCTGATGTCATAGAAGGTGCCTATTCCAAACCAGGTCAGTGCTCCCTGCCTGATTTTTGTAGAGTTCTGTTAGCTGGACAATGCTCTGATGGAAGAACCATGGTAAATCTCCAGACAAACTACAACTTGAGTGTCTGACCAGTGACAGAATGAGTACAAAGACAAAATTGATCTCTACAAGTAGTCTGATGATTTAAGAAGAGCAATCCCCATGCAAAGCCACTAGGATATGTTCCAAGGTCTGAGAAATGGACTGCTCTGCCATGAAGCCTCAGTGAGCAGCAAGTAGCTCCCCACCAGGGGACAATGTGCTGCAATAAACTGAGATACAACAAGAAACAATGGCTTTATAGCTCATATGTTGGATTTAACCTCTAGGTTGATACTGTCAGGAAGAAGGCAGTGCATTAGCTGGGGCACTGCCAGCAGCTCTCTGCAGTGGTGATCCATTCAGTGATCCACCATGCAGCAATGACACAGCACACATGGAAGAACAGCTCTCTGGCTTGAGGTTGCTGCATGTGGTCACCATGCTTTAATGCCTCTCAGACCACATCATCTGCCTGCAAAAAAAAAAATGGGCTCAGAAGAGGATTCCATCATGTAACAATGTTCTCACATTTTCTCATCAGTTGGAACAAGCTTTTTAAAGAAAATGTTAAGCTTCTTTTGAAATGTAATCAACCCAATACACAACAAGGTCACCAAGCGATGATGAAACTAGGGAGTTTGTCAGGGCATGCCCATCTGAATGAAAGTAACAGTCATTAACTAAACCATCTAAGCTACACAAACACCAAAGGGAGAGCATAAATCTGACATAAAAACTGCTTTGTATTTTTTCTTTTGTTTTTGTAAAATTATTTTCAGCATTACATAGAGGGAGCTTCTAAAAATGCATTTTAATTAATAATTTTCTTCATCTTGCAGTACCAAAAAATATGATTTTTATCTTCACAATGCTCTTTGGAAATGTTCCTCTTTTGAATCCTGACTGCATATTTGGAGAAAAACTGGCATGCAAATAAGCCATTTCTGACAGAAGATCACAAACATTTTTTTCCAGATGTATTTTAAATATCCTATTTCTAACAACACTACAAGTTATTTAGAAGCCTCAGCTTCTGGAATTGGTAGCTTTCAGTGGTGCATCTCAGAACAGAAATTCAGAGTGTGCTGAGCCAGCAGCCAGTTCCATGCCCTGAAAGGACCACTTGATGGGCCAAATCCTGAGAGCTGGGAAGTGTTTGTACATCTCATTCACTGCTGCAGCTGTTCAATTACCCTCAAGAGCAAAACCCACTTTTTTGTGATAGCTGAACATTCAGCCTTTGCTTGGAAAAAGAAATTATCTCCCATGTGGGGGCAGATATCAAACAGAAGGTATTTTTGTGATTAACAATTATTTTTGTTAATGAAAACAGTGTGTCACTCTTCTTCCCTGTCCTCTCACACATTTTCAGTATTGCCCCCTTTTGTGATCAAAGTTTGACTTCTGAAAGACTTCTTTTGCTACAATTAATTGGGAACTGTTCTATCTTATGTTTGCACTGATTGAACAGAGTGGGTAAACTCTCCTAATTTAATGGTGACTAACAGACATCTGCTACAGTCCATGACTAACATTACTCTGTTTTTGTGGGAAGATGTGATTCCACCTCAGATCCTTAAGCAATTCAAATCAACCTATACAGAAGATATTTTGCCTTTTTAGCCTTTTTTTTCCCTTCTGGAAAGAAACTGAATCCCATAAAAATGTGATGAAGGGGGATGCTTTTAACCAAAACATAAATTAATCTGTCAATCTGATGAAATGCAACATAGTGTAAGTCTAAACTCACTTTGCCTAACCTGTACTGCTTACCCGTTTGAATAGGATTAAAATTTTCTGACAAGTTACTAGCACAAAAAAAAAAACCAAACAAAAAACAATCTCTTATGAGAAGGTTTAGCACAGGTTTTTGATGGGTTGGAGCAATCAATGCATCTTGGCAACTGCCAGATAGGATACCATGTTTCCTGGTGGCTTTAAAGGGCATTTTAGAAAAAGATGCTAGAAACCAGAATGCATTTCCTGATAGAAAAAGGAAGCAATGGTAGACGACAGAGATAAACAACCCAAGGAACTGGTTTTGGGCACTGTCACTCATCTACGTACTCATGGGTTAGGTTTTCTGTGTCCAAGAAGAGGCCTTCATAATGTTAGTGTGTATTTTGGGCCTCTTTTCAATAACTTATTATTTTACTATATTATTATTCTAAAATTTACCAGTTTAATAATAATATATATATGGTAATTTAAAATAAATAATTAATTATCAAATATTTATTATAAAAGATTAATGTTTGCACTATTTAATGATTTTACCGCTTTACTTCTGTGTTAGAAAGGTAAATTTATGAGCTTGTGCACAGAAAGAATGAGCACATTCTGCAGGGAAAGAATCCTCCAGTTTGAGCTGCAATGGGAAGATGTCACTATCATCTGTGGAGCAAATACACAGAATATGGCTATGTGCATGCACTCAAGCAAGCAGGCACCCAACTTGGCAGCTGAAGCATCCCTCCAGAAACATCTAAAGAAAGTGAATTTGGGAATCTGCAGACCAGTGATGATAAAGCAAGGATGGCCATGGCAAAGCAAATGCTATGCAAGACAGCAAACTAGGAGCCAGCCTGATGGGATCCCATTCTCTAGTAATTTCTTTCATGTGTTGCCACAACGTGGCTTTCCCTGAAAAAAACAGTTATGTTCTTACTGAGCTAATGAACAAATAAAGGATAAGATCTGAAACCATAATTTGCAGCAAACAGGGTTGTAGATGGTAGAAATAGAGGTAGGTTTGCATGTGTGATTTGCATGATAAGGAGTGTTCTCGCAGACCTGACTGTGACTTGTAGGTCCTGAGGAACAAAGTTCCTAACACTAACTTTGGGCACCAAGCCCTGCAAACTTAATAATCCAGTAGTGTGTTTTAATAAAACTGACTAGCTAAGCAAAGAGCCTCCAGAAGGTACCACACTACCAGTCCAGGGACTTTCTGGGTTCAACTTCCATGTTGATCAAAAGTAGAACACAACTTACACTGCAGGGGACACAGACTGTTGTAGAGCATTGGCTTAAGGACTGCAGCCTTTAACAGTGCTCCCACGAAGCTCTGCCTCACTGCATCAGGTCTTACTGTGAAGTGTATGCACGGGGTCAGCCCTTCGAAAAATGCTGCATGGTTTCAATGAAAAACGTATTTCAAAACTGCATGGTTTTCAATGGAAAAGTAAGTGTAGCCCTACAGCACTCTGATTTTTGAATGACAGCATAGCTCTGAGCTTCTGGCCTACTGCACTTAGCTTTTGCTTCACAGCCACGCCAGAGAGCGAGGAAGGGCTTTTGCAGACCATTGCAGTAAAATAATTCTATAAATTATTGATTAAACAGCTGATTTTCCATGCATGCATGAGCAACACACCTTATCTTTCCCTTTGGAGCTTAGGTGAGACTTGTTCATAATACGGCTTTTGCTTAAAATGTGGTGTGCATGCACAAAACATGGTTCTAAGGGCTCTTCAGATGAAAATCAAATTCCTCATTGAAGCACTGAAATTTGTCTGCTAAATTTTAAGTCCACGCTTGCTTCAGTATTAGAAGTGTCCAAAATAATTTCTCTCTTTCATGCTATAAGAAAAAACATATTTACTTGTGGCTGGCACAGATCTTTCCTGTGAGAATTTTCTTGTGTTTTTTATAAACAAAGATAAAGTTTGGATGTTATTAAAACAGTTTCTCGAGATGTGCGCAGTTCGGGCCTGGCCAATAGGCTCAGGGGCAGGTTTTGGACTGACCAATCTGAGTGACCTCTGAAAAGTCTATATAAGTTGGGAAAATAAAAAATAAATCTCTTTGATCCTTAGAACTTCTGGAGGGTCTTTTCTCTCTGCTAGCGGCTCAACAGCGACATTTATTCCCTTTCTCTCATGTGAAAACAGCAGCTTGTTTTTTCCCTTGAGTTTTGGGTCAACATCATATTTGGGAAATGTTAAATATCAATCCAAGAAATACAGGGTTTAAACTCTAAAAAGTAGCTGGAAAACAGAAAGCAAAAAGGAAATACCCAAGCAAGCATGTTTATTGTATCCAACATGCTATGTGTTGTCAACTCTTCATGAATTTAAAAGAAAAAAACAACCTACATGTAACATCAATGTTACTTCCAACAGGAGAGTTGCAGGGAGGATGAGAAAGAGCTCCACAACAACCTGCATGGAGCATTACATTACACAGGGCAGGACAGTGGCAAATCAATCCCTACTGAGCTGCTTTTCCCTGTGCCATGCTGCAAGACGCATAATAGAAGCCTTTGTGGAAGGGTGTGGAGAGCACTGTAGCAGGACCGGCAGTGGTCATAGAGATTTCTTCCCTGCAAAGTAGGGACATCAAATGGTGATGTGCTTGAGAATCAGCCTGATCCATGATCTCTCCCAGGCGATGGGATAGTCCTTCCCTATCCTCTTTTCACGGGGTTGGGAGGAAACAATCTACTGGCTCAAAGTCCTTCTTGTTTTCAGTCTTGATGAAGCTTTTCTCCCAAGTTTTTCTGTTCCTCTGAGGCCATGCAATAACAGAAGAGGGAACTGAAGCCTATTGACCTCACACTGGATAAACAACTCAATTCCAACTCTACAGATTCCTTTTAGTGGGGCCTTGAGAGCGAAGACAGTTTGAAATTCAGATTCTGGACTGCACTTTCAGAACAAGGGATTAGAAAAGAATAATTTTGTAATCTGATTAAATATTATTACATCTAGGTGTATTTGTGCCATGAAAGGATCAGGCACAAGCCAGGGCTTAGGTCTACAAACTTGGCAAAATCAATAGGAAGTGAGGAAGCTTAGTCTTCAGACAGAAATATCAGTATTCTGTTGCATCTAGACCAATGTTTGACAGTGTAAAATGTGTTGGAAGATGGCAAAAGACCCTTCCTCAAAGAGCTAACTATGAAGAGTAAGTCACTGAAAAGTGAGAGACACAGGATTTCCCACTATCATAATCTTAAGCATGAAGATTGGAAGGGTCAGGAGTGTACCGAAGACATCTTTGCTGTTGCAATAAAACCAGAAAACTTCAAGGAAAAAGCCCCAAACATTTTCTCTGTAGACAAATTAAAAGTGGATCCACAGGTTGCCATGACTACAAAAGTACATTTACTCTTGTAGTGTTTTCTTGCAGCTAAACACAAGTTTAAGTGATTCTGGAGAAAACACAGCGATGTTTATAACGTTCCATTAGGTTTATATAATTAGATCTTTCAACTGCAAACCACCGCTGGTGATGGTTTTCTTGACTGTTCATAAAAACCCAGTGGAATGATGTAACCATTTTTAGAACCATCCATCATATCTTTGTGCCTCTGCAATCATTTTGGATCAAATGACTCGTAGCATGTCATACAAGCAATTTTCACAATCCAGAACACTAATTTTGGGTTACAGTAATCCAGTCGTCAGTTTCTGTGGCTGACCCAATGGGAACACATGAAAAGCTAAGTCTTAGACCATAAGGCAAGCCAAAACCTTAGGCATGCAGCCCTGTGTGGGAGCCTCTACAGTCCTGTCTCAGAAAAGTGATCTTCCTGTGCATACATGAGTGACTAAAGCAGTTTCTCTGCCTGTGGGACAAGCAGAAGAGGGACTTATTGTATAGAAAAAGCTGAAAGAGGGGCTGAAAGAGCTGAAACTTCTATCAATAAAAACTGCATGTGCATGTATGGGAGCAGACTCCATCATTAAAATGCCATGTTAAATTGGTAGATGAAAGGGTCAGCCCCATCTCTCTCCATCAAGGCAGTGGTCTCCTTCCAGAGCTCTCGTGTCCTGCACCCTCTTAAAAAAATGAAAATTGGAGCTTTTGCCATTAGGAGGGAAGATTCTGTCAGTGTGCATCAGCCAGCTGTGATGGGAGCCTGTTTTTGGCGTGAAGCATGCAAGAGTTGGGAGACATTGTCTTTGCTGCAACCAGCAGCTAGAGAGGGCTATGTGGGATTCTTCATTCTCTGGACTGTTCCCATGAATTCTTTTACAGGGAGCCCATTCTGATAAACCTTCTCTTTCTGTCCTGAGCTTTGGAGCAGTCCATGTAGCTGCTGTGCTTCACAGGAAAGAATCAGCGAATTTGAAGACATTTGAAAAGCCATGGACATTTCCATAGAATCTGGATGCCGAGGTGAATTCTACATCACCTGGATGGACACCTCCATCCTTCCACAAATCAAAAGTTTATTTCAATGTCTCTAATACAAAGAGACATTTTTACTTTAAAGAGACTTTAAACATGTCAACATGTTTAAAGTGGTTTTTTTCTTCAGTCTTAAAAACTATTGTGTGAGAAGGTCAACAAAGAGCATCCCCATTTTTTTGTTTCATGGGAACTCCATATAAAACAGACAACATTTGTGAAGAAGAGTCTGTGGTTTTCTACATGCCAACCCAGCAAACTGGATTAATGAGGTTCAAGCTGGTAACTCATCATTACCAGCAAGAAAAGTTCTGAATATCCAGTCATGCCTTCCCGTCATTCCAGGGTATTCTGAAGACACAATGTGGTATGGATTGATTAAAAGGATAGCTTGGCCTACACAGCTGTGATTTCTGGTGACCAGTGAGACGAAATTAACCCAGTGCAATGCTCAACACACTGGCTAAGTTGGCAGAGCTTAAAATAAAATAAAAAAAAATCCATTTGTATATAAACCTTGTGATTTTTTAATATAATCAATAAGACACTTCTGACGTTTTTGAAACTATAAATGCAACTTAAATCTCACCCCTCAAAATACACTGGGCTTTCCTGTTTACTTAAGGATGCACAGAAGATGGATTCTTTTCTCTGGATTTACCTGTATACATTATATCAACTTTAAAGCTTTAATGAAGCCATTCCAATTTAAAAATCTCTGAATAGAACAAAAGATTGGTCTTTTAAATACCTACATAGTACAGCCTTTGTGATTTTCCATATTGTGCTAGAGTCCTTGAGAATCATCAGAAGGGCATTAATGTTCCTTTTTTAAATACAGAAATATTCAGTGTTATAAAATTTGTTAAATAAGTGGTAGTACTAACAGATCTTCAGACCAACCCACACTGAAAGTTTGCATCAAAAAATGCAAATAATATGCTGCTCCCCCAGTTGCATACGATCGGCGCACAGAAACCGATTACTGTTTATTTTGAAAGCACTGCTGTGAAAGGGTAGGCTCGATAGCTGCTATTGCTGTTGACAGGGGAGGGAAGGACTGTCGTCCTAATGAGTGTTTGTACAGTAACCAGCACAGTGGGATGCCCAATAGCAAATAATAAACTTTGATCAGAGATTTCAGACATTCCTGTAACATCAGACAGACCATTCTGACTGCTGCACAACCAGGGGCATCAGCTGCTGTATGAAATCCTTAGATTACTCCAGGGATACTTCCGAATCGTGTTTAACTAACCCAGTCAGGGCACGGGTGTTTTCACTTCCCTCGTTTTCCTTGTGCCACGACACTGCTTTTAAATCAGTGGCAACTTTGGAAGAATGGTTACTTCACCGTGTGCTCACTTGAGAAACCAAACCATGCAGCGGAGGCGCTGAGCCCCACGCCCTGCAGAGAGCCGGACAGGCAGGAGGGAGTGTGTGTCCCCAGGCCAGTGCAAAGCCTCCGCGGAGCCCAAGCCAGTGGTAGGCCCTGCCAGGTGCCAGGTGTCCCGCAGCCCTGTGCTTCAGCACCCTCCCCACTTTCCTTCAAGGGCTGCCCCGGCGCTGGAGCTGCATATCCTACTTTGGGGCAGCGACACGAGGGCCCCGACTGCTCCCGCTCTCCGCCTTGACGAGCCGTGTGGCCCCGGCCAGGCCGTCGGGGCTCGGACTCCCCGGGTCAACCCCTCGGTGCCTTTCTCCTCCCAGCCCACGGGAGCCCTTCACCCTGTCCCCGCACGGCGGGCGGTCCTGCCGCACCGCAGGCACCGCGACCAGCGCTCCCGCCTCTGCCGGTGCGGCTCCAGCACCGCGGCGGCGGACAGCTCCGGCCGCGATCGGGAGCCGGGACCAGGGGCTGGGCCCGAGACAAGGGCTAGGTCCGGGGGCCAGGAGAGAGGCCAGGTCCGGGGACAGAGACCTGGAGCGGTGCTGGGCGCAGGGAGCCCTTCCCGGCGTCGGGGCGCAGCGGTAGCCGGCGCTGTGGTTTTAAATGGGCGGAGCGGCGACGGGCGGCGGGGCGGGCGGTGGGCGGCCCGCGGCGGCCCGCGGCGCCCATATAACCCCACCTCCCGAGCGCGGAGTGCCGCGGCAATTGGCTGGATGTGGTACTTGGAGATGTTGAGCTGGCTCCTTCCCCCCATGTCCCTGCACACACACAGGGGCGGGTGGTGCGGGCGGGAGCGGGAGGCAGGGCTCAGC